>CM052085.1:12552368-12564166 GCA_028453745.1 Agapostemon virescens
TGGAGCAATTCTACTTGCGGATTTGGTTTTAGGATGACAAAGTGTATGAGAATCACTCAACAGTTATTGCAAAAATTTTTTGGTGTTGGACAGTGTTATCGTTCATGAATTTGTACAGATATCTGCAGTGTACCATCGTTAAAACATCGATTTTTTCATAAATTTCCCTTGGAAAAACTAAGGTAGCTCTTAACACTAAACCTAAAACAGAGAGTCAAATGTCCCTTTTTAGAATTCTTATTTTGCAATTATCGAAGTTATAAAATTGCCTTCTTAAGAATCGATTCAATAAATGGCCTTGTTCAATCCTACTTTGTAATGAAAGTCGCAAGAAATCCAAATACATTCAATCTTGGCGTTTTTATAAGTTAATATACCCCAATCAATTTTAATGCTCGGTAGGTTTGGTATTAAAATTGTAAAGCAGCGAATGGTCCTAAACATCGTCGGTTATAAAATTGCGAATATGGTCCACCGTACAAGGGTTAAACATAATCTCCCCGGACAAGCGTAGGTACGTCGTGGGACCATATATTGGCGAATGTAAGAGGTCCCTCCGAAGGGTACCTCGTCCGTGTGCCCCCCTAAGTGCCCCACGAGTCCAAGATGTAGTATAGCGTACATACGAAGGTGCACGCCGCTGGTGGGAATACAGTGTGGGTACTTACCCTTAGCCGAGGCAGCCGATCGCCTTTCTCAGAATTAGATAAGTCCCTTTATTGGTGATCGGATCACAGCAGCAACCAGCAGCACCGGTAGCGGCACAGCAAGTTCAAGGTTGCCGGGTTAAAAATAACCAGCAAGGCGTACTCTCACTTGCAGCTCCCTGTTGCAGCTCCCCTGCTAAAGTCGACCGGAAATCTACTGTCCCGACCAACGCCATATCCCCTTCGAGTCTCGGACCATGTTCGACGATAATCCCAGATAGGTCCTCTAGGACTCCCTCGATTCTTATCGAAGATCGCCCCGCGATTTGTCCGTTCGTAGGCTGTACGAAGAGGATTCAAATGATCGATGGTGTCCATCCTGGAAGGACGGGGGTTCAACGGTTTCCCAAGTTGTCTCTGGGAAAATGGCACCTCGGTACACCTTCGACGGTCGGATCGAACGTAAATAAATGCTTCGCGGTGAATCAGGATGGTCTTGAATCGATGGGTTAACGGAGCGTAGGCTAGGGAGCAGCTAGCTGATTCAGACAAAGCTGAGCCGAGATAAATCATGTGTGAATGGGGTAAATTGAGTGATTGGAGAGCCGTGACTGTGGGTTGCCGTAACGGTATCGCAGGCGGGAGCGAGGCCAGGATTCAAGATAGCTTTGGATTTGCGTTGCGCGAGAACTGTTACATTTACTGGAAACATTTATAATCGAAAGCTTGCTCGGTTCACCGACGTTATCGAGTCTTGGCCATTTTGCTTTATGACGAACAAATCGAACGAGCGTGTCAACGAATCGTTGATTCAACATGCAGGCGTGAGAAAGTATGGCAATCGCGTTACTTATCGCCATCGCTCGTGAACACTTTCAAATTATGTTTATACTCTTCGTTGTTTAATTATGTAATTGGCAAGAAATAAGTGAAATTGATACACAGGGTGGTTCCGTAAATATTAACACTTTTCTATTATTTCTGGGAAGGTAAAAAAATTTGTATTAACCCGAGTCTTTTTATAGTTTCCTCGATGCAATTCACCATTTCATATGAAAAAAGGTATTGCCCAATATGTCTAAAAAGAAATTCATAATTTAGAATATATTGTAACGCTAAATCTACCATAGGGGTCAAATCACTCTTTTCACATGTTTTATTTTACAATTTATCGAAATTAGAAGATTCAATAGACTTTTTAACCCTTTGGTTTTTAACCCTTTGGTTTTTAACCCTTAAAGTTGCAAACAAGTAGCTGCATTATTGTAGTAAGAAAACATCAATAGACACTCTCAATTTTTTGATTAAAACTCGTCATTATTATACGACAATATATTTAGTCATTTTTAATTCTTGGTAAGTTTAGTGTTAATTTGGTCGAACCTTTTAGATCATGTGTATCACGATACGAATACAGATGTCGTCAAGTGCATAAATTTCTGTAAAAAAATTTTGGACGTTAACCAAGAACTATTACAGCGGAGACCGTCGTAGACATTTATGACGTAGACAAGGTCGTTTTGCTCATTGCAGCCATTTTTCATATTTAGAGTTGTTTTTTCTTCTGTACTGCATAGAAATAAAAATTAACACTGCACCTTGACTCGAAGTAAAAGAAACTTAAACCCGAATGAACGAATAAATTCAGTTGCTGAAACTGTAACATGGCAACAGAAATCTAGTTTCAAGATAAAATCGCATTTAACCCTTTGTACTCGAGTGGCGACTGTGAGGCGCCAGTAAAAATTGCAATACCATTTCTCAAAACAGTGTTCATATCACTAAATTCGTCTGTATTCTATAAATTGCTAAACATTCATCTGTTGAACACGAAAACTGGTTTAATTTCAAATGCATAACATAAAAACGATTCCACGGAATAAAAATGTTCAATGTTGAAAGAAACGTCTTAATTTTGGAATTAAAACAGCTTCGACTACGAAAGGGTTAAAATACGAACAGACACTTTCGCCCCCTGTTGCATTCGACTTCGGTCTCTGCTATCTTGTGCGTCGCTGAAAGAAATAATGCTGGGAGTTCTCAGCAGCCTGGAATGCAGTTTGATGCGTTATGATGCAACCGTTCGATCGTTTATCGACAATGTTGCGCGAGCCTCGTCAGAAAAGAACGCCACAGACAGCCGAGAGTGTTGCGTGTGTGGCCATTTGCATCTAAAAAGCAGAAAATGGGATATACGCCATTTTCGCGGCGTGGAATGTGGTTCGATCGATATGTTAAGCATCCGCATAATTTTTAATTTTCCGTCGAGTAATTACAGCAATGTCTCGAACACTGTAATAAACTACTGTTTCGGTTTTCTTTCAAAAAGGGAAAACGCCGTGGACTCGTTCCAGGGATCGAGTAACGCTTACGTTCCTAAGCGTTCTAATAATAGGTATGCGAAGGTTTGATCAATGATCCTGCGACGTGCGGAGTATACTGTTAATCGGTGAAAGAAATTCGTATTTATTTACTTCCATTTTCTTTGAAATTCAGAGTGCTTAATTTTATAATTCGTTTCACTAAGTATACAATTATACAATTTTTTCTCTAATAAAAATCCAACGAAATTCTAACGACATTCCACAATATTGTCTTATATACGTTTTTAGCCGATTAATGATATCGAAAACTTTCTCTCTCTCTACGGTTCTCGTTTTAAAAAATCTGTGAGTCGAGGCGCAATCGGTGACATGCGGGAGATTAAAAAAATATATATATGCAGGGTGAGCTATCGAATTTTTTCAATGCGATCCGCGTTATTTATTCAGCAGCAAGTGACGGTATAAATAAATGAAAAAAGTTAAAAAGTACCACGCTATCGTTATCTCAAAGAGTAACCACAAAGAATTTTTCACAATTTCTTAAACGACTGATTCGGTTTTAGCAATTCTTCTCTGACCGACGTTCAACATAACCTTCGAAGAACCGAAGAGCGTTCTGCTTCCGGAATGGAGGATTCTCGAATTGGATAACTCACCTCGAACGCAAACGGACAAAATACACATGGGTTCAACAGCGGTACACCGTCAACGTCACGTTTTATTGAATAATCAAAGTGGTAACACTATAGTAGCGACATTCCTCGTAACTGTAATAAATGATTAGCCTAGAAATTCTACCGCCGCGTTGTCGTCGTCGTTGTCGTCGTCGTCGTCATCGTCATCGCCGCCATATTGGATGGTTATTCCGCCGAAACTCGGTTCCCGAGATGTTATACAAACCGTATTTCTTCTGCTGGACACGATCGGCTTCGCTGTTATCGCGCGTTGTCAGCGTCGCAGAGAGAACAGTGAATAAAATCGGTGACGAGTGTGTACGTGTTTCATCGTATTTTTTTATATAATGTATGTATATTTATATGCACTTATAGGTACACTTACGATGTAAAGTGGACCCGGAAACAGCAACCATAAGGTACACCATATACCGGGACGTATAAATCGCGACGTCGACGCTCGTCGTCGACGTTAATTACATTCTACGTCATTTGTCTATCTATCGTCAGGCGGTTCGATTGATCATTTGTCTTTTACGTGGCCAGCTTAGAATCAGTCGAATGAACGCAAACCTCCCGAAATCTGCCGCACGACCGCGCGCAGGAAATCTCGCATCCGAGGAAACGTTAACACGGTTTTTGTAAATCAGCGAAGAACTGGCTTATGCTAATGAACGATTCGACGCCGTTCTTCGCTCGAATGTGTCGATAGAAACGCTTAATCGAGAAACCTTTCGTTCGGCGAGGAAGGAAGAATTCGAGGACCCCTTCTCGTCGACGAAGAGCATCGATGAACTCTTCGAGAAATAAAGGACATTATAGTCATGTTTATAGAATGTTTATACAATATATTTTGATAAACAGGAGGAGTTCCTTAGAGCGGAGAAATTGCAAACGGTGATTCGTTTCTCAGAGAAGTGTTTCGATAACGGTTAATAGATTTCGTTCGCGAGAAGAACGTGGAATATAGTCGATAAAAACGAGCGTGAAGTATTATTATTCGTGTATACGTTTCGATAAAAAAGATTCCCGTTTAAGTGTTCGGAATGAAGGGAAAAAACGTTAGCGGTTCTCTCGATCGAGTGATATTATTGCTTTTCCGAACGTGGCTAACGATATCGTAATCGATTCGCGGACAAGGGACACGTTCCAAGGATTAACGTTTCGAGAAATGTTGAGCATCAAAATTACAAATTGATTATAGAAATCTTCATGCGCTGCTCTCTAAAAATATTCTACTTAATCCTAGGGTACCATTTTCGAAATTACTGTAAAGCTTGACACTTCCTCCTTCGGTGTCTTCGCGCGCCTTCCGATATTTCAATTCGTTATTCGTTAAATGATCATTCGTTTGAAATGAAATTCAATTACGAACTCGACGAACCATCCTCGAGTCGGATGATGGAAATGACACGATTTCGCCGCGTTATTGCACTATTGCGACTATTGCGAAGAGGAAGGAAATTGTGACACACAGTGTGATTTCTATAAGATCGATGGAAAAGGGTGTGGAATCATTGCATCGCGGCTGTCATCGTGTGCTTGTTCCCACCAGACGCGCGACTGATTCTAGCTGACTGTCGCTTTCTTTTACTCTCCTCGAGTTCGCCCTCGTTTTCACACGCAACATCGATTTAGAACTCGCGCTCCCGTTGCCCTCGTTGTTCGCCGCTATTTTCAACCGATTCGCACGGAAATAATAAGATTTTCATGGTTACGATCGGTGGTGAGATCGACTGCAACATGAATTCAATGATCACTGAAATTTTACATTCGATATTTTCACCATTCTCCCGTAAAAATTCGTCCTTCTACAGTTTCCGTGAAATTTCGATTGATTGAAAATACAGACTAGACGATCGACGTTTTGTGATTTTCTGTTGAACAATGACATGAGAGAAGAAATGAATTTTTCACTCGCAGATTGTTCAGAATACACTGGAGGCAAAAAATATATGGAACACTACGTGTGGTATGGAACACTGTGAGGTGCAACACGATAAAATATTTACTGCTAACGTATCAACTATCAATACAATAATTATAGAGAAAGATATTAATTTTCACGAAGGAATAATTAAATACTCTAAGTTTTGTACATTTCTAGAAGAAAAAAGAAACTAAGCGCTTTTTACGTGGAAAGTAGTGCTTACTGGAAATGTACACCGTATTTGAAAGCTAACATACAACAGACATAAATTGATTTCTCTTTTTGGAAAATATTATTGAAAAATATGGAAAGTGGTAGCCAAATTCGCAAATTGCTTTTTTTTTTTGGTATTTTTCCTGGACTTTGAGAATTCTTCTCAGTACAGTGAAAATGTTTAGGTATCATTGAATCCATTCGCGCACCTCCACTTACGTTCTACGTTCATTTTGCAAAGAAATGTCTAACCAAAGGAGAATAAGAGCAAACACGTATAGCGGTCAGCCAATCGTATGTGATAATGGATTAACGTATACGTCCTATATGATAAAAAATAATATTAATAATAGCAATGGTGTACAACTAAATTACGAAATTAAAAAAAAAAAGAAAAGTAAAGGAGAAGCACGATCAAGAAGAGTTAAGTTACCTATACATACTTTTCTCTCGCAGTATACCTGTTTTGTGTTTTTTTTTTTTCATTCCATTCAGCTCTCTCAGGTATTTCGCCGCTTTCTCACACTCGCACCAAAAAACGGATTAATTGCTAAGAATCGTTAAGTAACTACATCTTTGTCGAAAAGAAAAAAAAATAGAACACGCCGTAACTTCGTCTCTCAGTTCCTCGTTTCGCGCATTTTCACTTTCACTCGCGCATAAAACCGATTTCCGATCCACGGTACAACCAAAAGCTCCTACTTCTATCTTTAGACACTTTCTCGAAAACAACGCAAAGAGAGAGGGTCCAATGAAAAATGTATTTCCTGAATCTCCAATTATTTTTCTAATAAAAAAAAAATTAACCGTTCAGAAGTCTCGTTTGTACCGCGAATCGAGCAACGTTAACGCAAAACTAAGATGCCAAGAACATAATCGAATAATTACTTCTGCGAGTCCTCGACTACAATTGCGTTAGAATTTGATAAATTGAAGATCACGAGGACTAGGACAACTAACAATTAATAATTGTGAAAGGATTACAATGCAGCTCGGCCAATCGAGTTCGGGGGACCGACAGGATGCGCCGTGAAGAGCGAGACGGCCAAAAATATACGATATATATATTGCTGAAGTGATCTTCGTACTAATAAATATTAATTTGCTAAGACGTGTTTAAGTTACTAATATTATATCAACATTTACTGTTTCGATACTGCGCCTCGTTCAGCTCTACGACCAATCAGACAGCATCGTGCAGCAGGCAGAGAGCCTATCGGTGCCCTCGCTCGGTTGGTCAAACCATAATCGAACAAGAATGATCGTGCACACAATTCGCCGAGAATTTGTCCAACACCATGGCCAAGATTCGAAATTGATTTCGCTTAGAAGTCGCAAAAATCATCTCGTTCATCATAAAAACCATCACGACGCTCGAAAGAAAAGCTCGCTCTCTCTCTCTCTCTCTTTCTTTCTTTCTTTCTTTCTTCCTTTATTTCTCTCTCTCTCTCTCTCTCTCTCTCTCTCTTTTTTCTCTTTCTTTCTTACAGGCTCGTTCTATCGATCGTTATACTCGGAATGTTCTTGATCGTACCAAATCTACTGGCGGTTTGGGCGCTTTCGACGATCAACGATCGATCCTCTGCGATATTTGCTATACTCGAACAATCGGAGTTGTTGTTGCTACAAAACAGACGATCAGCAGTGGAACATTCCACGATACTGGAACTCTGTTCTGATTCGATGTGGATAAGGAACTCCGATTTGGAAAGTCAATTGTCCTGCAAAGAATCGATCCTCGGGAATTCGATCGAGCAACGTCGCGATCACGCCGAACATTCTAGATCCTATGAAATCAACAGGCGCAAGCATCAACAGATCTTTGTTACCTCCTAGTTTAAACAGCTACCTCAGGGTAATTCATCAAAATTGCAGGCAACAATGAGAAAGTAGTATCACCAGTATCACGCGCGCATGATGGTCGGTGATTATGCGGACTCTTTCATTCCTCAGTTTCGGCGATGTCCGTTAGTCGATGGATCACGATGCAATGTTACACGATTCGATCGCCGTCTCGATCTATCGTCAAGCGAACACTTCGGATTGAGGATCTTTATGCGAATCCATAGTTTACAGAAAACGCTTGGTTCGTCTGGCGAGAGATCGGTCGGTGCATCGATAAACATTTCATTGAAGTCAATCTTTGTCGCGTAAACGTCAGCATTAATCGTCGTTGACGACTGTTGCACGTGAAAGTAATCGAAATATTCAAGAAAGTATTAAATATGAAAACGAATGGTTAATATAAATTGAATAATTTGATTAATCTACAATTTCGAAGAAACGACTGATACGAGAATCAAATTCGTTATTTCATCAACGTTCTAGCTTAAAACGATGAAAACTTAAATCGAGAAGCGTTCGGTTTCTGTTACACGTCGTGGTACAATAAAAATATAACTCTAAAAATTAAAATTTACAAAATTCTTCGTTTTTTTTTAAAAAAGAAAAAAGACTCGTTACTGTATAATATGATCGTACAATGTGCAACAGCCTGTTTGCAACACTCGATTTTCTTGATGGCACCGATTCGAATGAGCTTTCCTCGGCAGAGCCAACAATGGTGAACCTCTGCGATTCACAGTGACCTTGAACATGGTGTATCTATAACGTGTGTGTATATTTCGGACAATTTATGGTAATTAAGTTACGTAGTGCTGTATCATCTATGCTGGATCCTTTCGAGTTCGAAGAATATATTCTGCGGCTATCGCTAGAAGTGGCGTATTCTAGAAGGCTACGGGGGGGGGGGGGGTGAATCGCAGAGGACGAAGAAACGAACGGGGAAAATGGCACCGCGGTGTTCGTCGCCGGAAAAATCCGAAAAAGGCATTTGGAATTTCGATCGTAAGGGATCTATTACAATTTTTGTTCTGAAACTCAAAGCCTGAGAACCCTACCTAGAGTGTATCTATTTTTTTATTCCACGAAAGGACAGCCGTGCAACAATTACAATCATTGATCTCGATTATTACACGTTAATTGGGTCTTACTTAATCCTCGTACGTGCGCTCGACCGTTGAAATCTGACCAACCATGATCGCGAAGTGACGTTTATCGTTCGACAATGTGGCGGCTGTAGTCCCGCCGCGGACGCCATGTCGGTTCTACCCAAATTGGAATTGCATTGATTTAATTGATGTATTCATATTTCATTTGAAAACATCTGGTTTGAATTCATTGAAATCATTGTAGACCAGTATAAAGTCTAATCGACGAAGAATCAAGTTATGTAATGCTGCTACGCGGATACCAAAATGACCGTCCAAATAAAGACATGCCGAGCAGAGAGGTGTAACAGATTACACAAACTGAATAAGTTTTTCTTATTCTTTATATCATTCTATACAAAAAATTATTGGCGTAAGGATTTCAAAAAGGGACCAAAGTTTAGTTGAAAAATAGCGATACTGCGATCACACAATATGACAGAGAAAACACGACTGACTCTAACAATGTTTAATAATGGAAACGACTGGATTAATCAATATCTCTGAATTTAATTTGAAAAATGTTCTTTGGCTGACTTTGAAAAAAAAAAACAGAATTGTTAAATCGAAAATATTGATGTTGCCTTCGACGATGCCAATATGGCTGACCCAACAAACCAGAGTCTGACAAAAGTTTTTCATTCCCGTTAAATTTACGATGGGAACTTGAAATTCTAATTTCACTGAATTTTATTTTAAAAATTACGAGTTTTTTGACTGATTGCGAAAAAAACAGAATTGTTAAATCGAAAATACCCACGTTATCTTCCACGATACCAATATGGCTCACCCAACAAAGAGAATTCTGACAAAATTACATTACTTCCGTTAAATTTACGATTGGAACTCGTAAAACTAATTTTAGTGAATTTTATTTAAATACTGACAATTTCTTCGTTTGACAGCGAACTTTCGTTTCACAAAAGACTTTGCGAAGTTGGAAATATCAACGTTGTTTTCAGCAGCCCTGACAGGACAGCCAGAAAAACAACAAATTTTACTACATTTATGGCGAAGGTTAAAAATTGAGAAACCAATGTAGACGAATGTAATTTTGGAAAACAACGATCTCTTTGTTTGACTGCGAGAAGGAAGGAGTTGTTAAATGTAAAATATCAAAGTTCTTTTCGACACCGCCAATATGGCCGACCGAGCAACGTCAAGTGCGACGAGGTTGTCAACGTTACCAAGGAAAAGGAACCGTCATTCGCGACAGGTACGAGATAATTAGCGACATTTCAATTTCGCAGTGGGCACGTTCCCGTTTCTGGCGCGTGTGGGTGTCACGATTAAAAATTCGGTCGCAGGCGCGCTCGACAAGGACACGCCCGTAATCGCTGGAAAACGTCGAGGATATTTTCCGGACCTCGTACGGCATGGCTCTGCAACTATTTCGCAACAAGTTGCCCAAATTCCGTTTAGAATGTATAATTCGTGCTCATTTCAAATGGTACCAAATGGTACCATTCTTTTCCTTTTTTTTTTTTGTGCAGTAAAAATGTATCCTCCTCAACGTTGACGCAAAGAGCATGTAAATCACTATAAAAGAGGATTAAAACTGTTCTCGTGACGGCTTACGGATTAAAGGCGTCTAAGCGTTCGCATTCGATGCTCGGTAACCGTTAAAACAAACAGAATGAAATGGCAGGTTAACTTCTAATCTACGGAGGATGGAAAATCTCGATGAAATCTCGATGAGTTGGTTTTTAAAAATAGTGATCGTATATTAATTTATTTTTAAAAGTAGCATAGACACACTTGTATAATCGCGTTGAAATTTAGTGAAGTTCGTTTCTTGTTAGTATGTAAAAACAATTGGGAAACTTAAATATCTTAAAAATAGTTATAATTATCTACACCACTAAGTGTACTAGATCATTGTATATTACTTTCTACGCCACGGTTGCTAATATTGCTAGTCTGGGTAACAGTTTGAATATCAATGCGGAAATTCAAGAAGTAAACGGTTCAACTACCAAATAATATATACTAGATCTATCAACGAGTAATCTGCTACTTTAAACAACGATAATAATCAAATGCGACACACATTTATGCAAAAGTGGTGAACGGTAGAGAAGAACGACGACGACGTGTACTATCAAGAGAAAGCTGTCCAACCAATTTCTATTGTTCACTAGCAAACAGCGAGTCGATCGCAAACTAATAGATTACTCAAGCTGGCAACAGCTAATTCGAAATAAGCTATTATTTCTCTTACCTAACTTGAACATGATATCGAATTGCGCGACGAAAGCAATTTCGTCGTTCCGAAGCCTAGATCGATTGAATCACCTACGTTTTCAAAAACAGCGAATTCGACGGATTGAAACGGCACGAATTCGCGGCTGTCGATCCGTGAGCTGTCACGAGGGGTTAAAAAAATTTTAAGAACATCCACAAAACAGAGATTGATCGTAAAAGAAGGTAGACAGGTCGTAACAGAGTCGCTAATAACAAAAGGAAAACGTTTCGGAGAGTTCGAAAAAAGGGTGACCGGTCTTGTAAAAAAAGATAAAGGGGAGCGAAAAAACGTTGATATCTCCGAGAACCATTCGGTACGAGGTTCGCTAAGGACGGCATTAAAAAAAAAGGAAGAAGAAGAAGAAGAAGAAACATACAAGAGAACAAAAGGAAAGGGCAAACAACACGCGGACGTACACCGGATTCCGTGCGCATCCTCCAACGACCGCATACGGCCTATACAATATTCAAAAGTGCGTACAAATATATACATGTAGATATATATGTGTATACGTGTATAGATCGTTACAAACATGATAAAAGGAAGGTACACAAAAAAAGGACGGGCCCGCGGGGTGCGGACCGTCGTCGATAAAAATCAACCAAAAAAATATTCGTTACGTGTAAAAATACCGACGCCTCTGTCTGTCTCTCTCTTTTTCCCTCCCTTCTCTCTCTCTCTCTCTCTCTCTCTCTCTCTCTCTCTCTCTCTCTCTCTCTCTCTCTCTCTCGCTCTCTCTCTCTCTCTCTCTCTCTCTCTCTCTCTCTCTCTCACA
>CM052085.1:12564176-12601754 GCA_028453745.1 Agapostemon virescens
CACACACACACACACACACACACACACACACACACACACACACACACACACCCTCTAATTACTTTTCCCGATCGCCACTTAATCCATCAGTTAGTCACCGTCTTCCGAGGAAACATCATAAACTATCATCGTTCCTCCGTTCGTCACCGAAATTTCGATCTCGATCGAAAAGAGATGTTCAGCAATTTAAGGACTTGAGGGATGAGAACCAGCCTCGGAGATCCGAGGGATTCTCTCTCGAGCAGATTCCTGGTTTTCGTCCTGAAGAAGAGACTAACGTTCGACCGTCCGTCTGACGTGCGATTTCGCAGATCCCGTGTGACTGTGGTTCGTTCGAACATTCGGTAACATTGTCGTGGAGAAACGCGACACCGCCATCGTCATCCTCATCATCCTCGGTGATCATCGTCCCCGGTTAGGGGGATGATCGTGATCGTAAACGAGGTTCGCCACCTCGACGATCGGGACGATCTGTTTTGACGGCTGATCGGCCACGATTTGGGATTGAGGGAGTGGGGATCACGATGAACATATTTACTCACAAGACATCCCCCTTTTCTTTCTTCATTTTCTTCTCTCTCTTTCTCTTTCTGTATCTCTTGCTTTCTCTCTCTCTCTTCCGCGCTTTCCTTTTGGTCTTGCTGGTTCTTGTTGCTGCTGCTGCTGTTACTGCTGCTGCTGCTGCTGCTGCTGCTGCTGCTGCTGCTGCTGCTGCGGACTGTTTGCTGGTCGAAATTTTCTCGGCGGGGGTAACGGGAGATTTTTCGTTAACGGGTGGGTCTAGTTGATCAAACGTCTCAGCCGAGACCGGCCCATTGCATGAAATCTGGGACCTCTCTTACGGGAACGTCTCTCGCCAGAGCCTTCACCCTCAGGTTCCTATCCTCTGTCAGCAGGACCACCTCCCTTCGCAGACGCCTCGGCTGGCCTTCTTCTGTTGGCAGAGGAATCGGGGATCATGCTAAATCGAGTGCTTCCTCGTGCGAACGTGGCAACTTAATGGTTTATCTATCGGAGGTCTATTAAATCAAGGTATACAAAGTGGAGGCTCCTTAAAGTTGCTATTTGAATAATGTAAAATGTTAGGTGCTTGCTTTCTGTAAAAACAACTCTGAAAACATTATTTATCGTTATGCACACATTTGCGTTTAACTATCGGACAACGGAAGGTATTTACAATTTTGTGGTTATTCGCTCGTTTATTTGTCAATTGTTTTAAATATTAGTCTTCCTGTTCATCCTAATATTACGACTACGAATTTAATTCAATCGCTAGGAACTTTGATAGTACGAGTCGAAGCAGACTCGGGCACCGCTGTCGAAGGGTTAAACAATATTAATACGCACATGGAGTAGCTATTATTTTCTGAGCAGAACTATAAGCATTAGAAAATGTCAAAACTGTCAGTATCGAACAATGTGTCAAAAGTAAAACTCTCGCAAGTTGCTGTTGATACTATTTCTCACGTTGAGAGTCACTCGTAAACTTGCAAATGGACACCTATCGTACACCAGAAATTAAGATCTATCGCGTGTTTAACCAATTAAAGTCTAATCCATTTCTCGCCCGAGAATACCATTAATCGAACGAAAACGCGTGTTCCCATAAGCTTTCGTAATCGGCGTTGATCGACCGACCAGCAGTAGAATCGCGAATAAATCGTCGATTAACGCGTTATCAATTAACGCGACGTCTCTTGGCAAGGCTAATTTCATTTGGTGTCGTTCTCGCGGTTAGGAAGAAGCGAATAATTAGTAGTACGTTAGCTGATAAATGCTACCGCGATAAGCGGTTGATAAAAGGTGAACACGGCGACTCTGGCACACGGTAACACAGCGCTACCCCCAGCTCGATAACGGTTAATCTCCGTGTAAACGAGAATTACAATCGGCCCGGTATTAATCACTACCAAAGCCCGTAGGGAAACGCTGAAACGTTGGCCGGCGTCGTACACCGGCCAGAAACGTGTTGCTCGGTTCTCTCCCCCGTCTGTACCTACCTGCGTTTGCCTGATCTTTGTTACCCGTTTTGCAGAGGCTCAAGCACGTAGCCAGGATTCTGTCATCGTTTCTTGTCAACCCGTCCTGCAACAGAGAATCGCAGACGGTGCTTTATTATTTGCGAAATGGCACGCGTCGGCTTTGCGCGAATCTTAATGGCTGACTTCATCGTCCGCGACCCTTTTTATTTTCGGGACAATGCGAGGAAGCATCGCGTTACCTTTTTTGGGGCGGCGGGAACGCTGAAATTGCGACCGAGGGACGCCATTTGTACACTGCGATTGGGTGCGAATTGCAGATGCAGAATATTTACAGCGCGATTCATTTGTTGCGGTATTAGCAGCGCGTCGCTTCGTAAGTGTTCTGTCTCTGAATATGTTAGGTGAGCGACGATCATCTATTACGCTGGATATTTCTATTTGTGTCTTGTATCGACTTTTTTATTGAAGTACTTGGTACGCTGATGTCGAGTCGTATTTTGTTACATTACTGTATTGTTAACACTAGGTTTGCGGAACACTAAAATCGACTATTTTACATTGCAAAAATGAGGAAAATGTGTCTGTTCAAATTTTTAGCCACTTTTTTACGACGTATATGCACAGAAATAAATTTGTCGAATAATTCTAGATAGATGCATTTTTATAATGAGAATATTTGAAAATTAAAAATATTGGAACGTTATCCTGTAGTTATTCGAGCAGTTCAGCCGACTTTACTGTACAACGTTTCGGACCTGAGGCAGTGGCATATAATGCAACCTTATTGTATTCAGATTGCGAAGACGCTTTTACTTATTTATTCAGACGGTTTTGACCTCTTACAAAATAATAGTGTAATGTGGCGAGCCGATTGTGGAACTTTGTTCAAGAAGAAAACTGTCCCAAATCCATTGTAGAGAATAGAATATCAGCAATCATGCACTTCTTTGTTTAATAAGACTAATAAGACGGAAACAGTTATCGTGTACACACATGTGTCAAAATTTCAGGCCCTTCTATTCTATTCGTTTTGTCAATAAATGCATAAAATCATTAACTTAGTAAGGAGTTAGTTGGATGAGTGAAAATACACAAGATTGTTCTTTTACACTCTTCCCAACCTCTTTCGCTAGCTCAAAAGCGTCAGTTCGAAAGTCAACTGTCAAAAA
The DNA here is from genome assembly GCA_028453745.1 of Agapostemon virescens. Classification (NCBI taxonomy): domain Eukaryota; kingdom Metazoa; phylum Arthropoda; class Insecta; order Hymenoptera; family Halictidae; genus Agapostemon; species Agapostemon virescens. The sequence goes on from CM052085.1 coordinate 12,567,328, forward strand.
ACTTGCAACCCACTTCGTTTAACAATCCGCAAATTAGTATCCCCCTGGAAAAACTGACAATTTTACCAAACTCAGTGGTTATCCATTTTTTGAATAAATACTTAAAATCGTTAATTTAATAATGAGTTAGTTAGATAAGTGAAAATACAAAAGATTGTTCCTTTACACTCTTCCCAACCCCATTCGCTAGCTCAAAAGCGTCAGTTCGAAAGTCAACTGTCGAAAAACTTGCAAACCACTCCGCCTAACAATCCGCAAAATTAGTATTCCCCTGGGAAACTGACAATTACCAAACTCAGTGGTTGTCAGCTATCTTGGCAGACTGCTCAAGGTCAGTCGTCTCGCCATTCGCAAGGAAACCTGAGCAAATCACTATTTATGGCAATCAAGGGTCTGAAGAATGGAGGTCTGATTGTGCCTGGAGTCGACTCGCGAACGTTAATGCATCGTCTGCGTTCGCTGGGAAACTTTTAACTTCCTGAAGGAGGAAGAGGAGTCCCGGGTAGAATAACGGGTGTGAGAACGAAGATGGACACGGAGCAGAGACAAGGAAGAGGAAAAGATGAGACACCGAAACGAGGCGGGGAGAATCAAATCTAACGAGCTCGGGTCCGAGGCGTTATCTATCGTTTGACAGATCAAGGTTCCTGTTACGATCCTATCCGACCCGTGTATCCTGCATGTTCCCGACCAGATAAGGGATGCGTGCTGCGCCAGAAGTTACTATGCCGGCGCGAACACTTTATCTAAGGACCACGTGGGGGTTCTCGGATACTCGAACTCTTATCATAACATTCATGCTTCAATGAGCACCAGTCAATCCTTGCTCGTACCTCTCACTGTGCGAGAGCCTCGGGCCCACCAACCGCATTCCCATGCCACGAACAATCAAATCCATTTTCGAATTCGAGAAAAACAATTTCGCGAATACTTCCACTGGCGGGTTTCCGCGTGCATCGGATAACAATGGATTTTATGCATTTATGATTAAAATAGGTCAGTGTAAGCTAGTAGAACAGGAAGGATGAAGAACGAATTTAATCTTTGAGCGATCACACTCGGTTAATCCATGTTATCTTCAACACGAGGTTTACAAAACTTGTCAAAAAGACGCGTTCTAATATTGTTAACTTGCGAGCATAGTGATTCTCAACAAGCGTACACGAGGAATTACTGGACAAATTTATTTCGGAGAGTGTACAGTATTTTAAAAATAGCTAAAAATGTATATTAATACGTTCTCGTTATTTTAAAATTGTCGCAGTGTCTAATACTAACCCTTAGCACTCCAATGGCGCCTTTGTGACGACACCAAAGTTGTCACGCCATTATTTAAAATAACTTTTACTGCTAACAAATGTGTACAAATTGAAGTATTACACGTGCGAGTAATAATAATACACTTAACATGCGCGAAGGGAAGCGAACCATATACAACGGAACTATTCTATCTAAAAAAATGTCTGGCTTTTGAAATTGAAATTGTTTGGAGTGCAAAGGATTAAAGCGGAATTGTGATATCAAGTCCACTTATATATGAAATAAAAAAATTGAAAAGTATGAGTGCAGAAAACAGATGAATGTTCAATTATCGAATTGCATTACGCTTTTCATTGATAGTTCGGCGTGTGATGTAATGATTGTACTTTGATGAAATATTTATTATTTCCATGAAGTTGTATATACAATGAGTTGAAAAGTCACTAAAAGAAGTTTAAATCGTACAGTGCCTCTTTCGTCGAAGAAACACAAAGTTACTTGATCCGTAAGCTTTGGGAAGCGAACATCCCCTTATGCAAAGTTGTGGTAAGTCTACTTTGAGAACTAACGACGACTTACCTTGTCAACATCCTCCTCTACGGTGAAAGTGCTAGATGTGAGGACAGTTCCTCTTGTGGTTAAGCACCGGATACCCGGATTTCTGCTTCTGGCAAAGGCCAGAGCCGCTTTCGCACTCTCAGCCACCCTGGCCACGTGCTCAGGGTCCAGAGCTGCCCTCGAGGCTGGAGGACAGTCTCTGGCATCTGCACCCCTAGCTAAGCCCTCGAGCTCGTTCAGAACTGAAACAAGAATAATATCGAACATTTAACACCATATTTTGCCACTCGAAATGCTTCCACTGCGTTCGCCATCCATCTTTTTCGTTTAACACTAAACTTAAAGTACATTTATTATTTATTTTACCAATTAAAAATTATATCATTACATTTATTTGTATTTTGAGCGATCTTGATTACAATATATTCTTGTTAAAATGTGTATAATTATATTTAATGAAGGCATCTTTACAATTTTGATAATTGCAAAAATAAAACACTTGCGTGGTAGGTTTATTGTTAAACATTAGGTTATTCGATAAGCTGTTACTAAATCTTTCACTTTCATTTCTATTTACTCCTGCAGAGGATTAATAAAATTTCTTTGCACTAATATTCACTGTTATGTCACATAACTAGTAGTATGAGATATTTTCAGATCCTGACACATTTTGAGTTTTCAGCCTGAAGTTTAAATATGTATTTTAATTTAATAAAAACAGATTTATTAAGCAGTTTTCGATATGTTATTTGTGTTGACTCCGTTAGGGAAGTCTTAGTATGATATTTCGTGGTCTGAATAAACGTGGTACTACTAGCTAAATCACTTGTAATAATATAATTCTGATGTAACTATAATAATTATAAGTAAACAATATTTACAACGACTCCTATTAACTCTTAGAACTTCAATGACTCCTCTGAAGCGACACTGATAATTGTCAGACTATTATTTGTACAAATAATGTCAAACAATTTGTCAAAACAAACACTTGTCAAAACAATTTGTACGTTACAAATTGTTTGTAATTAAAAAGTTAGTAAACATTTAAGTGTTGCCGTACGATTAACAGTAACAAATTTAATATGCACGAAAGGAAATAAATCACGTGCAATGAAATTATTCTAGGACAAAAAAATATTTCTAGTTAGGAATTAAAATTGCTTGGAGTGTAAAGGGTTAATATTTAAACATTCTTAAATAGACGATAACTGTTTCAATATTGGACTGTATAAGTTAGATTCTGTTAAGAAATTAGAGTTTACTGCATGGCATGAAATAAATTTTTTAAAAAGTTGCAATTGATCGGCATCGTATAAAAAATACTAAAAATTGTATTTTCGCGACATTTACAAGTTCTTTCTGCCGAGAAAATGACTTTCTCTTGTCGAGGTTTGTATGAAATAATTAATGAAAATTGAGGACTCGCATAAAGTTGTGCGATACTAATTTTGCATCGGCAGATACAGTCATTGACTTTTTGTAAAAAAAAAAATTCACTAACTTTAAGCAAACCCGTTCATGGTCTAATAGAAAGGGATTTCTCCCTACCGGGTGGAAAAGTTTTTTCATCGGCACCGCGGTCTCCAGAGAAAAAGCGCCAACACAGAATTTCAACGAAGCAGGCTTAACTGTGTTTATTCAAACTTCGTCGGTCAACCCTCGTGCAGTAAAAACACCGTTAATGAACTTTCCCATTGGAGCATCTGCGAGAGGCGCGCGAATTTCTTGCTCGCGTCGTGATGAAAATTTGATCATTCCCTTTCGATGGAAAATTCGAAATCATATTAAACCTTTGCAGTCGAAGCTCCGAAGCTTTCATCTGCAAAACCAAGGCATTTCTTGTTGCCCAGGATATTCTCATTTTACGTGATTTATTATCTCGTACGCATATGGTGTTTTTTTTAAATCATTATTCGCCCTTACAGTAAAATTTTTAGCAGCTACTTAGATACAAACGCGGCGATGTAAAACTTGTTTTTAATAATTGCGTGGCAATTTTTAGTGGTGGCTTGGAATCACCTCTCGAGCGCTAAGAATTCAAGAATACATTGCACAATTTTATTGATTAACAAACAGTTTTTGTAAAGCTCGTTTCGAAGCGAATATGCATTATATCGTGACGTCTTAAAATAAAAATTTAGTGTATGCATTGAAGTAACATTATTGACTAATTTTATTGGCTGTATTTAAACGCGGGAAAGTGTGAACCAAATGACACTTTATTTGAAGTCATAACTATTTAGCAACATTTTTAACTTACGTTCTCACACAATGTACAGAACTATCCAAATAAATTTCATAGTTTTATGTAAGTCTTTCAATTTAGTTCACTTGTCGAAAAATATTTCAATTCGTCTGAAATGTAGGAATACATTTCAAACTAAATAACTAGATTGTGAACTTTTTGCATTTCTAATACAAATTAAGAAGCGAAATGAAAAACTATGAAGACATTTCATGAACTGAGGAAAATACTACATCCTTTTTTAATAAAAAAGGAAATACATTTTCATTTAACTTCTGTTCCTCACGATTGGCTTAGCAAATTTTATTTGAAGATCCAGACTACTAGTAATTAATTAGAAAATGATTAGGTATAATTCCCCAGTAAAGAAAATTCAATATAATTAGACGATTTACTATCTGATAAACTAAGCCAACGCCTTATCGGAATCTACTTGCGTCGGAATTTCTCAAGAGAGAAATGTTCGTCTTTTAAGGGTGCATCCTTCGAGTTTATCTGAGCTCACACTTTAGCACAGCTCGGCTGGATTTATAAATCTTACGAGAATTTACCAGGTTCCACTCCGAAATAGAGCACGGGTTCACGAATTATATATGAACCCGTTACGGTACGATTTTGGTCGTTCTAAATGGAGAAAAGAACGAGTACACAATGGAATCCAGTAGGAAGCGAAAGAGTCAATAAGTAATGAACGAAGAATTTCTGGCTCGGTTGTACCGCGACATCATTGGAGGATATTTGAGCGATAGCACTGCAACATGCACGTAAAGATTAGGTCACGAGCAGTAGCACAATCGAAACGGAGTGTACTCCAATTAAACGATGACAATTCTATAAACAGAGCTGCTGAGAATAACGAGTAACTATACTTAACCTCTCGTACTATAATTTATTTACCTCAAAGGAAAAACGTTAAACAAAAGCGTTAAACAACTAAGAAGGAATGTTTGAAGAAAATAAAAAGATTGAGGAATTTTATACAAACTAGTTGTTCCAAAAGTTCGTTTTGTTTTCGATCGATGCACACAATGCACGCTCAAAATAATGTTTTGAAAAAGCAAATGGCGTAATTAAGCAAGAGAAATCTTAGGAAATTTGCAGGTGCCAATAGAACCTAATAATTCAAATGCAGGTTTTAATGTAAGTTAAAAATTGTCTGTGCAAACAGCTAAATAGAAGTTTCTTTTGTCAATGTTCTTAATATAGGGTCATCCAAAATAGACTACATGAAGTTTTTAAACTATTTTTAATTATATTGGTTTTTTAATTTAATTATCAGATATCATACAGGACAATTATACGCGAAAGACGATATCTATCAAATAACCACCACAATCGCGTTTACAACCTCGAAACTCGGTCATCGAGAGTTGCGACACTTTATTATAAAATTATCCCCTTGTGATGAGGTTAAAATTTATCGAATGCTGTTATTTGAATTAAATTACATTACTGAAATATTTGTCATCCAACTAGATCTTCCGATTTGCTTATTCCCCGCAGTTTTTCCCACCGCGAACCGATTTTCTGTCGCGATGTCAAGCGACATTTAGTAATAATCAGGAAGCGGAGCCGCGATGAACAGAGAAACAATTTCGGAATGGCTCTGACAACCGGTAATTGGACTGTCGACAGAACTACGTGACAGAATTCCGAGTGTTTCGCCGCGCAGCTTGCAGTCCGATTTTATATAATCCAAACATTTCTGTTCCGTGTCGGAAATTTTATTGCCAAAGGTCCCCATTTTCGACACGCTTTGTTCCTAGCAAACACGGCGGAAAAACATTTTATCGAAACTTGAAATCGGAAGAACTGTGTCGTTCGCGTAATTAACACTGAATTCACTAAACTTTTAAATTGACGCGTGTATTCTTACAAACCTGAAACTGCTGAATTTAAATATAATTTGTTATAATGTGAGCTAAAAAATGAAACTGGTTTAACTGTTTCGCAAGGTATCACCCCTATAATTTTAATAATTGCACTATATCCTAATAATATAGTTCATTCGTTTAATCCAGGCAACGTAAGTCGAGTAAGAGAAACGAGGATAATACAATCCTTCAAGTAACTATTTCTAAAACGGGGTAAGTGCACGTCCACGGAGTAAGTCAATCACTAAGAGAATTATGAATAAGGTTATCGACAGAAGAATATATGCATTGTTTGCAAACAATCGATAAATTCCAGTAAAATATACTCTAAAGATGACTAAGAAGGAATGTTTGAAGAAAATAAAAAGGTTAAGGAATTATACAAAATAGTTGTTCCCAAAGTTCGTTTCGCACGCTCAAAATAGTGTTTCGAAAAAACAAGTGGCGTAATTAAGCGAAAGGAATCTTAAGAAATTTGCCTGTTCCAATATTACCTAATAATTAGACTGCAGGTTTTAATGCAAGTTAAAAATTGCCTGCATAAACAGCCACGTAAAAATTTCTGTCGTCAGTGTTCTTAATATCAGGTTATCCAAAATAGACTATATGAAGTTTTCTTAAAATTAAAAAACATACTACTTTTCATTTTATTAATTTTTTAATTCAATTATCAGATATCTGATAAATAACCACCACGACTGCGTTTACAGACATCGATTCGAACATCGAAATTTTCGATGGCATTTTGGCATATTTGCTCGTTCAATTCGCCAATTTCATTGCTAACATTGTTTCTCAAATAATAAATTGTTGTTAATTTGTTGTCATGAACTTTCTTTTTCAAATAACCCGAAAGAAAAAAGTCCAATGGGTTGAAATCGCACGAACCAGGTGACAATTCGCATCGCCATTCCATAGAGTGACGTTGATACTGATTTGCAAAATAAAATTTAATAACTTCGACACGCTCTTCGATCGTATACCACTCCATTGTTAAAACTGTCTATCATTGCAAGTTAGAAATAAAGAAAAATAACAAGAAATAAACATGATGTTTAACAGATATTCTCATTCAACATCCTACAGATACTTTCGGATAATTCTGCAAATCCTCACTGATCCAGAGTCGCGGAACGTAGCGGTGGCGACGTATAATTTTGAAACACCCTGTAGGTCGTTTCGTTGAACCATCACGAGGATTTTCAATTAAACCATAAAGAACCGGGGGCCCGGAGAAGCATGATCAATTTGGTCGTGGTCCGAGCCTATCGCGGATCACTTTCGGCTACCGGGGGGCTCAATTATGGTCGGAGTCAGCATCGTGATGGAACAGCGATGTTGAGCAAGCGGTTTCGAATGTTGACCGGAGAGTGGGCGAGTATCGAGGGAAATAGGGTGTCGAGGTTGTTGGCAGACGGGCTCAAAGGAGTCCAGAACGGTCTCGGCGCCCATTCCCCCATGGCTGTCGACCACCATGGGCATCGCCCACGTACCGATCGTGCCTGGACAACGGCGGCGTACTGGTCTGGCCAATCGCCGTCCGTTTCAAACCGTATGCATGCATTCATGTATGAGCCGTGAGAACCTAACTGTGAACGTAGCTCGTTGTCGGAGCCAGACGAACCGTAGCTCTGACCAGCGCAGGGGTCAAAGGGTAGCGCCAGTCGATTTTGCATGAACGCGCACTTTCGTTTTTCGGTGCTCCGCGGATGACAAAAGGAACACAACCTTCGAAGCACCGCCGTCCGAGACAAAAGAATATCGACTCTGTTCTCTGCTGCGTTCTACACCAAGGAATCTGCGGAGCGACGCGGATCACTTTAAATATGTCTTGACCGTTCGTGCTTTCACGCTTGTTGCTTGTGTCGCGATCTTGGGTCGCTATTGCGGCACAGTTGGTCCAAGGTGCGAAAGAGAGAAAGAATACGCTGCGGAACACGGTGAGCAAGGTAAAGTAGCCTAATAAATGACTCCTGATAATACGAGGCGTTTGCTTATCTCTGATAGAGAACTCTTGAATGTATTACAGCGACGCCGCTTTGTTCTGTAACGAACCATTTGTTAGTTGTTTATATATATATATTAGTTGATTTATGTATATAATAAGTATTATTGCAAAATATTCGAAATTACTTTGTGGACATATTAAAATTAGTGAGGTATAAGCGTTGATGTTCGCGGAAGTAGAAAAGGTTTGTAATGAACAGACAGTGAGGAATTATTTTAAGATGTACAAGACATTCGTTAAAAAGTGTATCGGTTATACTTTCTGGACATGTTAACATTAACAAGAGTTGATCAATCATGGTAACACCAAAATAGAACTGCGTGAGGAATACAGAAGATTTATTGGGAAATTTATAAATAATTGTGTAAAAAGTGCAGACAATAAACAGACGATAAAGATCAACGTCGAAATATACGAAACGTTTACAGAAAGATATTACTTCGTGGACATATTAAGATCGACAAAAGGTAATCGTTGAGGTTCCCAAGCAAAAGAAGTGTTTGCGATATACAACAAATTCGACAACAATCGAACTATTACAGATTGCTTTTTATTCTAACCAACAATGAAACTTCCTACAAAGAAGAATACCGATCGTATAAACTACTAATATTAAACCAATGTTTAGAACAAAATATTCGGCAGGTTTTCAGTAACATCTGCCAACATACTGTAAAACTTTCTTCATACCGATAGAACGTTCGCCCGACAACGGTATAATGGAGAAGCTTCGGGCACACACCCCAAAAACTCAAGAACTCCCGGGCTTTACGATTCCACTAAAACCTTCTATTCAAACTTCGAGTTGTACCATATCTTCGTGTCTCGAAACTTGCCCTCGGACCAAAGAAAGCTCGACTAGAACAACCGACCACCCCCAAGTTGCGGAACCTGTTTCGCAAGCCGCAGCATTTCGCGACACTAAACGAGAATCGACGAAAGAAACTTTTCCCTCGCTCAGATAAATTAACCCACTGTCAGACTCGGCCGACGGAAAAGTAAGAAAGCGAAGTTCGAAGATACATACTCGTGTACGATGGGAGGAGGGTGGAACCAACCCCTTGGTACTTCCTCGAATAAATTGTATCCAGTGACGGTCGACCGCCAGAAGTTCGTAGAGGAATCCAAAGGCAGACATGTTTTTCTGGCTCGGTCGTCCACATGTACGTGCCTTTTTCATCCTCCTCGACTATCCACCCCCTCATTCCGCCTGATCCCCCTTCCCCCTTGCCCCTGAAAATCCGATAATCGACTGGCGCATATACGAAAAGCTTCGCCTCCAGGAATACCCCGAGACACGGCTCGAACGGCAAACACGCCGGACCCATTCGAAGCACTTTCAATTGGAGATTCAACGACATTTGGTATGCATTAGTCTAGCCGAGAGAACCCAACCCCCTCGTAAACACAGCACCGGAATCCGATACGGATTTGCGACGTTTCACTCGATCTCCGACGGAATTCGGATTAGGACCGGGACGAAGAACGGAATTACTTTCCAGCAAATACTGGACTGATTGGGACCCGCGCAAATATTCGCAAACAGGTTGCCACCTCCGACTTCTATGATTTTTTGGCATTACGGTTGTTTATTTGACTGTTTGCTCAACGATTTATTTCATGTAAAATCTCTTAGACGTTCACAATTTCATAGAAGTAGAAGGAGATGGATTTATCGACTATTATGGCATCTGTGGTGTTTGCGATGAGTATTTATTTTATAATAGCTAATTTGTTTAAAACAATGGTTACAACAAGCTAATAGCCTCGGAATGTGAACGCAACGCGAGCCAGCTTCGGAAGAACATTTTTGACGAGCGCACACGAGAGAACGACTGCGCTTCAAATTCAAAGTGGAACAGTTCAGGAAATAAACCAACCATTCCGAATATTTCCCTCTCGTCATCGTAACTTCTATCGAGCGTCCCCTCACGTTCTCCTATTTACATTTTTCTCCTATTCGGGCTTCGTGGTTCTGCCGATCGACGGAAACCTGCCGGCCGAAGATAAATGACGCCGTAAGCTCGAGTACCTGGCGTAAAGTGGAAGTTTCCACGGCTCCATGGCCGGAATCGCCAATCGCGAGCCGATTCTTCCGGATTAAAGTAAAAGCCGACCGCGAAAACGAGAGAGATGGAGACGGACAGGTATACAGAGATGGAGAGACGAGGACAGCGAACGAGAAGCCGATAGTCCGAGAATGATGCAGAAAGAAAGATAGGGAGAGAAAAAGTGAGAGAAACAGTGATAGAGAAAGAGAGAGAGGAAGAGAGAGAAAGAGAGCAAGAGAATGATAAACAGAAAGAGAGCGAACGGGAGAGTGATAGACAGAAGGAGCAAGGGAGCGATAGGCAAAGATAGAGATAGCGATAGACGGAGAGCGAGCAAGGGAGTGATAGAAAGAAAGAAATAGCGAGGCAGAAACAGAGAGACAAAGGGGGAAAGAGAGAGAGAGAGAGAGAGAGAGAGAGAGAGAGAGAAAAGTCAGAGAGCAAGAAAGAGATAGGTAGGCAAAGAGCAAGCAAGAGAGTGAGTGAGAGAAACAGAAAAAAAGAGAAATAGAAAGATTGACATAGAAAGAGAGAAATAGAGAGACTGACAGAAACAGAAGAAGAGAGAAATAGAGAGACTGACACAGGGAGAGAAATAGACTGTCAGAGAGAGAGAGAGAGAGAGAGAGAGAGAGAGAGAGAGAGAGAGAGAGAAGTGAGAGTGAGAGCGTGAAAGAGAGGAGAGGTGGGGGGTGCAGTCTAAAGGAATCGAAGATGCATTTCCCAGCGGGGACCGGCACCGCGAGTAATTCGCTTGCAAATCGATTCGTCGGTTATTCGTTACGCACACCGTCGCTGAATACCATTTAACGCGGAATAGGAAATTTCATCGAATTCAGGCACGCGTTCCGAAATTCGCGCACACCGTGTCTATGGTAAACGGGGAGAGGATTTATAGAGCGCGTGAAGGAATGCCGGTTGCCGTAGCAGGTTTCCTCGATAGGGAAGACTGATTGTGCCATTTTCGAGTGGATCTTTTCGGTCGTTGAACCCGCGGCGAGAAGGACGTTGCTGAAAATTCGCGAATTTCTGCTCGGCTGCGGAATGACAAATCCGTTTGTAGCGCCATTCCACGCGTCCAATAACGAATTCTACGGTGCATATGCGAACGTGGTTGTAACTGTTGGAAATGTTTAATCTTATTCCCTAGTCACGGTGACCGAAATGTGAAATCATTCTACGCTAAGATTGTAGAAAATTTTTATTTACAATCGTTCATTTTTGCTTTTATATTGGTACTTCTAGTTTTGTTTGGAAGAATAGTGAATCGAACAAATATAGTATTAACATCGGGAACTGGAGATTAACATTTGAACAGTAATCTCCTTCTTTTTGTTAATAAAATTTGAATAAATAGAATATTTAGCGAAAATGTTCTTAAATTTAATTAGAGTTATTACACGTGGAGTGACCTTCTTAATTTTTATTCTACAAAATAATACTAAGTAGAATCTACAAAATTGGGACGTAAAGTAATAAAGTTAATTGTCTCTTTCTAACGAGTCTAAGCAGTCAACACCTCGTTTCACGATTGCAACGGACAAATGAAGACTGGATAAGCTCGAGTGATCGCACGATTTATCGCTTCAATCGCAAAAACAATAGGAGACCATTAATCCGGTTGTCACATTAAAATGATTAACGCGGCGATTTTAATCACATAATAATTGCCGTGGCGTTTTCAAATCGTCCTCGAATTAAATCTAAAGATGTAAAGATGAAATTAGTCACGGCTGTTAACTAAAGGCTAATTGAACGGAACATCTGTGTCCACGATGTTCGACGGTGAAATCCGCAAGGGTGAATATTCGTCCTTGTTCATCGTGATGCCAGTGACCTAGGTCACGGTTAACGAACAGCTCTCGGGGAGATCTCTGTTAGCTTCCGAGTCTGTTGAAACACCGAGTGCTGCTCCGTAATGGTTGGATGCCTCGAAACTGATTTGCTGAATTATCGAACCAATCGCTGCTAATTCGCAATCACGTAACAGTGATTGATGGACCTTTCCATTTCATACGGCCTTGAACCCCTGGTCCCGGCACCGGGGTCGTATTCTCACCAGAACGATTTCCTTCCATATCAGTCAATTGTTCTCGAACGCTATCCATTTGGCATTTCGAATGTTGTTTCTTTCTGACTTTGTAGTCCGGACAATATGGCAGAATAGTGAAATAACGAAATAACAAAGATTGTACATTGTAGCCTGGACAATACAACAAAATATTAAAATAACGAAATAACAAAATGAGTATATTGTAGTCTGAACAATACAAGAAAATAACGAAATAACAAACTGTGTACAGTGTAGTCTGGACAATACGTCAAACTAGTAAAGTAATGAAGCAACAAAGTGTGTATTAAAGTAGCAGAGTAATAAAGTTAAGTGTAGAAAAGGAATTAATTTTTAACCTTTCATATCTGTATATGTATTTTTGTTTCACTTAAAACATTACTTTATTTAAAGCTAGAATTACTAAACGCCAGTGATATACTTATATTGCTTTTATAATAATAATAAAGTTGAAATTCTTGTGACTTTTATTATGTTCATAATATGTTTTCGAATAAAGAAGTTTATTTTACAATTTCTCGTGAAAAATATGTTTATATTTCTAACGATTGCAAGGGAAGATGTATATAACAAATCAATTTGAAAATAAATTGAAACATTTTATGAAAATGACGAGAATTGATTTGTAAAACGTTTAAATGTGGAAAAGTCAATTTGTGCAGGTTATAATAATTTGATTGTTTACTCTGTTTGCAGGAAGTAGAAGTGTTCAGCCATAAACAGACGCGTTATCCAATTTAGCGTTTATATCGATGTGTATTTAAATGATTTTCTCAAAAACAAAGGCGTCGAACGAAACAGTATTATTCCTTTCTTGTCACCTTATATTTACATGTAGAATCACCAACCGACAACATGACTTCGGATGTACTGTTTTACATTTTTTGATAGTATCAGGAGTGAACGCGTAAAGGCTTTCGCCTAAAGAACCTTTCAGCAATTCATCAACTTCGATTGACGACACCGAATTGATTCTATCCTCCAAAACCGCATTTACAATAGCCTCTGACCACACCAATTCGACAGGAACATGCAGCACGGTAATTGGGTAATTGCAATGCTAAGGTATACTCGCGTCTACAGGTAATTACCGTGGCCAGTCGATACTCGGCCTAACGGACTGTCGCTTTTGCTGGTAAAAAGCGAAACTCTTGGCTGGAATGGACAAGTGAATTGTTTCTGGATCAATGTTATATTTACTTATAAATACTTGTGTTTTAACGAGCTTCTCCCGTTAAGACGATAAAAATGTCAATAACGAGACATTTTTTCTTAAAAATTAATTGCAAACCGATAAATTGACTGTATAAAAGGTTTCTCCGTGGAACCCAATTGTATTTTGTCAAGTAATCCTTGTATTCTTTTATATTTATAAAATTGTCGAGTTCTGCAAATATCTACTGAAACCAACTAAAAATCACAAAGTTGAAATAATTATTTGAGTATAGTATAAATGTACGTTTATATTGAAGCCAACTAAAAAGACAGAGGCTTAAAATACTTGTCTGTGTATAGAATGAAAGATATGTAAATATTTACTGAATCCAACTAAAAATAAAAATTTTAAAGGTTATTTGTTTACAGAATCAAAGTTATGTAAAAATCTACTGAAACCAATTAAAAAATCGAACCTTAGGATGGTTCGTTGTGGATAAAACGAAAGCTTAAAGCTGCTCAAGTGCTAATATGTATGAAAACGAAAAATAGACGACTAAAGTAACCAAAACAACTTTCGCAATCGTCATTATGTACCGCGCGGATACCGATTGCAAACTATTGTGATTTTGACAGATCGAAAGAAACGAAAGGAAGATCGAGGATCGTGTAACGAACGACGACGAACGCGTCGATGACGACGATGATCGTCATCGCAAGGTGAGTCGGATATTTGCGCATCGTTCTGACCCGCGCCGTGACCCGCTAATGATATTCTCCTGATGACACGATCACCCTGCGGCGATACTTTTAATGTCGATGCAAGGATCAAGACTTCGTGAAACCTGACGAGAATTTTTCGTAAGGATCTACACCAGGGCCGTCTTACTCAATCGACGGCTTAGGCACAATGCTTAACAAATAAGTTACGCAAATGGAGGAATTCGATTTTCTGTACAGAAATGCTAGGAATTTGTTTAGAAAAATTCAAGTAACAGAAACATTTTAAAACCCATGGAAAAATTGTGGAACCTGGAATAAAAATTATGGAACCTGTTAGAAAATGATCGGGTACAAAGGTGTTTAGGATTTACTGTAAGATTGTAAGGTGTATGAAAAAATAATAGCAGCCACAGACAAATTATAAGGCTTATGCAAAATATTTTAGATCCTGTGATAAAACTGTTTATAAAAATGTTTAAAATTTAAAGAAACGATCAAGAAACTATTCAAAAGAATTTGCGTTTAAAGGAATAATGATGAAACTTATAAAAAAGGTATTTAGAATTCACGGAAATATTTCAGGGCCTACTAAAGATTACTAAGAACAATAAGAAAAAATTATACAATCTATAAAAGGATTGTAAGACCTATAAAGAAATTGTGGAATCTATAAAAAGATTCTACTTGGAATTTACAGGAAAGTTCTAGGGCCAATGAAGGACTGAATGGGTCGACGTGGAAAAATTATGAGATCCATAAACAAATTATGGTATCCATAAAAAGAAAATTGCAGGATCTATAAAAAAAAGTTGGGTGAATTTACGGAAAAACTCTAGGGCCTTTAAAAAGATTGTAGGGTCTACAAAATAATTGTAGAGCCAATAAAAAGAATGATGTGATCTAAAAAAAAAAAAAGGAATTGTAGGGCCTCTGAAAAATGGTGGGATGTCAGAGAAGTTTTTAGGGCCTATAAAAAGGTGTGGAGATAGTCCGCGAGCACGATGATGCCTGCCCTGATCGACACATTGTAACGACGACGTTCTCGCCGTTTCCATGAAACGGCAAGCAGTTTTCAACAGATAATTACTACGAGATAGCCCCATAGCGTTGGAGTTTTTTCTTTCTACCACTTTCCTAGAGAATGAAAGATCGAAGCGATGTAAAAACTTGCTTGAACCTGGCTTGCAATAAACTGATGGAAAATATGGCGGAGAATGACGGTGGTTTTATTACCACTTTGCGGTAGAAGTTCGAAACGAGGCTGCAGGTGAATGGGTAATTCTACTCGTTCGCTAATTGCAGACTAATACGCAAATGGTGTTAACGAGATATGAGCGACGGATCAACGAGAAGGGATTCAATTAGGTATGGTGACAGCGGAGTATGCTAATTAAAGCCGAGGACATGGGACCTGTGCATATGAAACTGTGTTTCGCTATTCTTGCGTCATGGGACAAAACTCTGCCACTTGCATACGCTCCAACTTTAATTAAACAAATACCTTCTTCTTGATAAATAACTACAATCGATTTCGACCTACATTGTTTACGCGTAACGGCCACGCAAATATAATCCAAATTCACCAATCTTTTCACTATCAATCAAATATATTTTTCATACATTCCACCGTTTTTTCGTAAGCCCCAGAATTTTTTTCATAAATCCCAAAAACACATTTTCATAGATTCTCTTCTTATGACTCTCGCAATCTTTCCACAGATCTCATAAACGATCACACTTCCTCTCTCTGCAAGCTTCACAATAACTTTATTCGCATTTCAATTCGATTTTCTTCGAAATAAAGGAATTTTAAAAATTTTTAGGACAAGACACTTTCGATGGTGACTGTGGTTGCCGAGAATTCGGTGAATATTTCCGATGGGAAGGAACGGAGAAGAGGAACGCGAAGAGAAGGAGGAGAAGAAGAAGAAGAAGAAGAAGAAGAAGAAGAAGAAGAAGAAGCAGAAGAAGAGGAAGAGAAGAAGCACGCGGAGGCGGCTTTACGATATTCAGCTCGATCGATTCGCATCGCCCCTCCTTCATTTTTGTTCGGCCTTTAGTACAGAGGTCTTGGGATGCTACGCGAGAGAGCCACGACCTCCTCCGTCGTTATTTATCGCCGATTATTTCATACGTTTTACTTTTTTCTACCGGAACGAGGCATTATTTCGGACGGCGTTGCCCACCTCTCGCTCAGCATAATCGACGACCTTCGGTCGAAAGAAATGCCCGCCGGGACCGGGGGTCAACCGGTTGTTCGAACATCTTTTCTGGCGACCATGCACAATTATTTAATCCCTTCCTTGTATTCCGAGCCGAGCGCGCGCGCGCGCGCGAGCACGTGCGTTACGAAACAACATATTAATTCTACATTTATCGGGCATAATAATAGTCGTAGGCATCGGCCAAGCCAACAATTCTAATACCACGTCAAGGTCTAACTCGTTACGTACGGAGATTTTGCTGCATGATTTTTACTCCCTTATTAAAGCCACAAGCTGCTCCAGGGATCCTCGTTTGTACATTCGAAAAAACCAATCCCTTGCACAAGGATGCAGCAGCCTGGAGCAACTCAACATCTTCCACTCAGCTGTATACGCATCTGCTGCGTTTTTCTACCCGTTTTATTCGCTTTCTGATCACACGCGTCCCACTACAATTTTTGTAACGATTCCTAAATATGCAAAAGGGTTGAACGAGACCACGAGCGGTTACAGTCGAAAATTTACTTACTGTCTTCTTTATTTATTGATTCTTTACTTACTTACTTGTGTTCTGGATGCGAGCATGGTTCCCCTTGAGCAAGTTATATAAAGTACCGAGTGGCGAAATGGCAAGAAGAAGGTCTCTGACAGGAATGCGGTGGAGTCAGAAAGAATGTACGGTCGATTGTTTAGATTCGACGCAGCATGTCAGACGTCAAATGCACTTTCGACTAGGAAGCTCTATTGGCCCAAACGGTCACACATACACTAATCGGACCGTCTGGCTCAGAGAGTGAATGAGACGTATGCAAAGCGAGTGAAACAGTGCAAATCGAACGGCACAGGGAACCTCAAAGGCGTAGCCATAAACAATTGCAACAAGATCTCTATGTCTACGGCTTTGAATAGCGATGGTAAATCGTGCAACACGATTCGTAAATACGGGAACCTTACTACTATACAGCGCGTCACGTAAACAGTAAAATGTACAACAGCGTGGCGACAATGAGAACTTCATAAGTGGGGATAGGTGGATCTTCTCGTCATTTCACCACTGTCCCACTACAATTCGAATTTTGGGTGTGCGAAAGGGTTGAACGAGATCACGAGCGGGCACAGTGGAAACTTTACTTTCGACCCGATGCAAGTAACAGGATCGTGTGTTCTGGATATAATCATGGTTCCCTTCGAGCAAGTTATACAAAATACGTGCCAGTTTCGTTAAATGAGTTAAACAAAATCGCATTTCTCAGTATGTCAGAACCGAGAGTACAACAATTACAAGTCCCCGAATTCAAGGAAATATATTTTAAATTACATTCAGTATATTCGAAAATTCCAGGCCATTTTGAATCTCAAGTAGCTAGTATCCCTACATTGATACACCTTTGCCGTTCGAGGTGTATCAAAGATTTATTTTACAAGCTACGGCAGCTAAATCCAATTTCCACTTTAAACACACCCGGCGGCCCGGTGGTGAAAGAGACTTGGGCGCGTTCACCTTTCTGCGCGTGTACCTTTCCTACCTTTCCTACCTTTCCCAACCTTTGACAACTGGCAAGCCGCCGGTGAAAGAGGTTTCCGTCAAAGCGCCACCATAATATCAAAAACAATCCCCGGTAGCGTATTATCTGCCTAACCCTGGGCTCGTAACAAACTAATCCCTTGCCGTACGATTTTCTTTGTAGCTGCGAAAATTCGAAATTTTCGCCTTTAACCGTCGACGTCGGAACTCGGGTCAATTTTGACCAGAAATATTAACCCTTAGCACTCGAATGGCTTAAAATTGCCACGCTATTATTTAACACTAAACCTACCACAGCGGGTCAAATGACCGTTTTCAGATACTTTTATTTTACAATTATTTAAGTTACAAAATTGCCTTCATAGAAATCGATACAACAGATCTCTTTGTGCAGTCATACTTTCTAATGAAAATCGCAAATAATTCAAATAGATTAAATCTTGGCATTTTTACAAGACAATACACGCTAGATAATTTTAATGCTCGGTAGGTTTAGTCTTAAAATAATTTTTACATCGTTACTCTACGTACAGCATTGTACCAAGATAGGCATACAAAAAACAAGTGTGTTAACTCCTATGATAGCGAAAATGTTTAAATTATTAAATGAAGATTTGAAGAACAGTTTGAAAAATTGCTACTCACCCACAAGCGGCACCATAAGCGTGTAGATCGGTTGCGCACCGGAAATCGCTTTTGTGATATTCTGCAACTGCGGTAAATAGTCGATGAAACAATTAGTGTCCAGTACCAGCTGCCTTGGTCTTACTTCAATTTCTACAGACACTGACGATTTTTGCAGAATTTGCTGAAACCCAGAAACATCATATAAAATTAATAATTTGATAAGAAAATAATTGATAGTTCAGATTTATCGGATTAAACTAGGATTCCCAAGGTTGTTGCTTTCGAAAGAATAAATACAAGAAAAATGAAAAATGTAAGTTTCTAAACAGATTTTTAGATTTTTATTGAGAGGGGTGTAAGTTCAATAAGCCTACAAAATTGAGATACTCACTTTTTATTTAACTTCAGTGGTAAAGTAAAAGCTATAACTGTAAATCATACTATTATTTACTTCAGTGCAAATTTTTCATCACTCGTGATTCCAATATTATTTAAATGATTTTTCCTCATTACAAAATTTTCTTGTTTTCAATTTCTGATTACTGTGAAATGTTTAATTATTTCTTGTTTTCGTTGCAATACGCGGTTCTGCAAAAATCCATCGTTCAGAACGAAGCGAAATTAATTAAATTAAAGAAACAATAATTATACCAAGAACTTTAACTCTTAGCACTCTAATGGCGTCTCCGAGGCGACACTAAAAATTGACGTACTATTATTAAAAACTGTTGCATCACTATATTTACATTTAAGAAATCTGTAAAAATTGAATTGTTGCACATACGAGTAATAGTAATAAATTTATATGCAAAAGAAATGAATCGTGTGCAATGGAACTATTCTACGTAAAAATATGTTACGATTATACAGGGTGTCCCACATAAATGGGAACACCTAAATATCTTTCGTATTTACAGTCCTATCAAAAAACTTCAGAGGACAAAGTGACACTATTGCAGGGGGGCAATATAATGATGAAGAAAAAAATTTTGTATGTCGTGTTTTTTAATGAAATTTCAAGGTCACCGGTTTTTTTTAAATGGAATAGTATATTTTTCTTACGATAGCATGATAGACAATAAAAAACTGAATTTAGTGGATACCACCTTTTTGAGCTTGAAACGACCTTGAGCAAGAATAATCATGTTGAAGCGGATGAAATGTGGAAGTTTAAAACTTACGTGTTTCAGCAAAGATTGCGCGTTGTTTACGTCGGGTTGACCTTTACATATCATAATAAATGTTCGAAATGTTGACCATCCTCATTTATGCAATATTGCAAATTTTTAATAAATAATTTGTAACCATTGTCGATTTCCTGAGACGTAATTGAAGCACATGCTGCAGTAATCCTTTGCCGCATATCCTCTGGCGTTATGGGTTTACATTACCGGTATTTTTAAATTGTTTTACCAGGACGGAAAATGCGTGGAACGAAGGACAAATACGATTCACAAATTTTTCACGATAAAAACGTACTGCTTGCCTCAAAGTTCGTGTACAGTATAACGCATTGTTATCACTTTCACGTTTCGAACTCGAATAATGCAGAAGGAATAATGTATTTATTCTAACCGATTAACCTTCTGTGAACGATCTCAATGACACATACTCTAACATAAACATACGCTGTTTACTATTAAAACTATTTCGAACATTTATTATGATATGTAAAGGTCAACCCGACGTAAACAACGCGCAATCTTTGCTGAAACACGTAAGTTTTAAACTTCCACATTTCATCCGCTTCAACGTGATTATTCAACAAAAAGGTGGTATCCACTAAATTCAGTTTTTTATTGTCTATCATGCTATCGTAAGAAAAATATACTATTCCATTTAAAAAAAACATCGGTGACCTTGAAATTTCATTAAAAAACACGACATAAAAATTTTTTTTCTTCATCATTATATTGCCCCCCTGCAATAGTGTCACTTTGTCCTCTGAAGTTTTCTGATAGGACTGTAAATACAAAAGATATTTAGGTGTTCCCATTTATGTGGGACACCCTCTATAATTATAATTGCTTGGGGTAAAAAGGGTTAAGCAGGTAATTCTGAAGACCGTAAAGTAAGAACTTTCCTGCAACTGGAAGTGAATTGCTTTCGTTTTATACCGATTTCATGAAACTAAGATCTTGTGGAAGTTTCTGGATCTTTTCCTAAGAAAAATGTAAAGTTCAGTTGTTCAAGGATCGAGGAGGACGCAGGATGGTGCAGAAGACGCATTACCCTGCAATTGAATCCCACGTATGCACACGGTGTGTTCCGTGAAACGATTGCGCACACCGCGGAGAACAATGTCGACTCGACGGTATAACGCGAATGCCAAGTAGCTATTGTTACAGCAGAGGATACGAACGTAATGAACCCCCTAATGTTACCCTTCGCTCGTGGGACGATGATCGATACGCGAAGACGAATACTATAATGTATTACTCTCCAAGTTCTAGGCTACTCTAGGTACGTCGAACCTGTTACCGAAATACGGAAACACGCTGCAAATCGTTCTGTATATTTAAAATTAAATGAACTTTAATACTAAATCTACCCGAGCATTAAACTTGCCAAGTTATTCCGATTTTTTTTTTGTCTTTTTATTAATATCGTTACAGCAAAGGATAGCGAGCGTAAGCAACCTCATAATGTTAGCCTTTGCTCGTGGAACGATGATCGATGCTCGAAGATGAATACTACAGTGCATTACCGTGCCAGTTCTAGTGCATCGTTCTGGGCACAGAAAGTGTTACCGAAATACGAGAACAGGCTGCAAATCAACGTTCGCTTTTAACGCTCTGTAAACCTAGTGTTAAATAAACGAGTCAGAGTAATTACTTGCTCTACCAACAGACGAGACTAATTAACATTCAAGTTCCAAAGACATCTAAATTACGGTCCACTGGAGATTTTTCCGTGGGCAAACGAAGCGTCCGTTCGCAATTAGCGTGATTAAGTGTGCGCGTACTCGGCATAAATCACGATCCAGCGAACAATTACCTCGTGGATCGCGTCCATTTCTGAGTAAACGAGACCTGCCGGCCCGATAATTAAAATCGCGGGTTCGCACCTGTGCGAGCAACGCGCTCGAGGTGCGCAAAGGTGTGTTACACGGCGAAGAAGAAGAAGAAGAACCCGGGATGACTCAATGTACGTATCACTGTGCAACGGTATCTTGGTAACGATTATTCGAGAGCCACGGGAATATCGTTCATTGTTCCCGCGCTCGCACATCGGCCAGTGGCAGACGGGAAGCGCGCGAGGAATCCGACGACAAGCCTAATTGTTCGTGGGAGTACATCGACGGAATGCGAAAATAAGTCCGGCGAACCCGTCCGTCGTTCCGTCACGTCACCGGGCTCAAATGTCGTACACATGTCGATACCTACTGGCCACATAATGGACGCCAATGGGAAATCATCGTGACGAGGTACAGGCAATAAGACCACTAGGTTTCGCACTGATTTCCTGACTAATCGAGCCGACCGATTGGACGGTTTGCAAAATTTATTCTATGGAAAATTACATTTCTTTCTGTTACGTCGTAACAACATTTAGATATACAGCAAACATACAAATTTTTACGTAGATTTAACTTAGGCACCCGGTATATTTTGAAACAAGGCATTCGTATTTTTCCTCTGTTATAAACCGCTAAAACCTTCCCCACAACCAGCATCTTGTAGTATGAACCAGATTGTAGTATGAGGTGAGAACTTCATTGTCCAGTAACTAACAATTCTGTTTAATAACGCTGATTACTTCCATAAATTAAATGAATGGAATAAACGAAATTTGTCTGAAGTACGCAAAATTTACTCGGCGTTAATCGTGTTAATTGAACCGAGTTAGAGATAGAATAATAATCGTTGTTATTACAATTTTCTGGGATTTCGGTTGATTTTGTGATTTACAAAGATGGAAAAGTTGTTTTGAAAATGCCTATACTCCTTTCCGCTACTTATTAGACTAACCTATCTTGGATTGGAAGAACCAATAAGAAAAATTAAATGTTACTAAAGTTTCAAATCTTGTTATGATTAATAAAATAAAAAAATTTGTTTCGGAAGAATTTGTATCAGTAGCAGATTTACAAAGTCACATCCATTTTTATCTAGATAACATAATTTATTGTAACAGTTAACGTAGACGAGTAAGAAAGTATAATGTTAAAATATTAACAATTTCAGCGGTATGTCAAACAAATAAAAAGAAATAAGATTCGAATGCCAGCACGTAGTTTTGAAAAATTTGTCGCTGGCGCAGCCATAAATGTTGAATCCGACAGAGTTCATTTATCTTAATTATACAGTATTATTTATATGAATTAAACTGCAATTAAACTATCAATGATCTATAAACTATCAATTACCGACTATCAATACAGCTTTCGCCGTACAAATTATCGACGATCAACTGTCGATATTGAATTATCGATCACCAACTGTCAATGTTTAATTATCGGCAATCAATTATCAATCTTCATCCATCGACCTTCAACCACGGATTTTCAACTATAAATCTTGAACTATCGGTCTTCGGGTATCGACCATTAACTATCTTCGCCTATCGATCTTCAATTATACGTCTTCTATCAATCTTTTTATCAATTTTCAACCGAGCATCGAAGATGTCACTGTTAGATGACAGTCGATCACATCTCTCGAAAGGCACTGAAATTCCTCGATGCGAGGTACGTCAGACTAGACAGCGACTTCGCTGAATGAATGAGGACACCGGACTTTATATTCAGGTGCGTGTGTCAGGTATATTCGTAATCACGTGCGCGGGAACTGTTCCTTCTCGTTAGGAAAGATATCATACTTGAAAGAATAGCTACTTAAGAAACCATCAAACAAGAGTGGGCTCACAATATTAAAATCGTTTCGTCGATACTTTTACGACGCTTCAAAAATCATTTATCAATTTCCATCAATTACAGCGCTTTTACATATTTATCCATAAGAACTTTGTGCATTCGTATTTATTAATAATTTATTCGACCGCAGATTTTATGCAGATATGCAAGCTTTATAACATAATGAGCGTTACAGTTGGCTAGTGTACATTGTTTAATAAAAATTGCAAAATTTAATTTACTTAGACTTTCCAAGCTTTCCATGACAATAATTGCAAAAGTTGAAATCTGAAACAGACCTTTTGGCTTGAGCTGTGGTAGTTTTAGTGTTGAGAATTGAAGGCTAGAACGACTAATGTGAACGTGGAAATGATGCCTTCAATTCCTACGATGACAATTCTATAAATTCAATAATTCTAGTGCACAAATTCTAAAACAATTCATTTTACCAGCTATGGTAGTTTTAGTGTCGAGAATTGAAGGCTAGAACGATTAATGTGAACGTGGAAGTGATGCCTTCAATTTCTATGATAGCAATTCTATAATTTCAATAATTCTAAAATACAAAATTTGAAACAATTTAATTTTACCAGCTGTGGTACGTTTAGTGTTAAAAAGTGAAGGCTTGAACGATAAATGTGAATGTGCAAGTGATGCCTACAATTCCTATAAATTCAATTCTATAACTTTAATAATTCTAGCATACAAAATCAGAAACAATTAATTTTTTCAGCTGATTCAGTGTTAAAAGGAGAAGTATTATTACTTAACTCCTGCAGTTTGTAATTAGTGCAACAACCAGACAACTATTATTGTGCCTAACACCAGAACTACCAAATCAGTCAAAATGACTGCTCCCCAATTTCTTGTTTCGCAATTGTTATAAAAATGTTTTTATCCGAAATTTTCGGATGTGCTTTTTGATGAAACCATATATAACGATAAAAATTGTATGAAGTTCGAATAAGGAGAGTTTCGTTATTATTACGAAGCAATGTATATCGTTCGATTTATCGTTCGGTAATTGTAGTGTTAACAAATCCACAGTGTACAAACAACTACAATATAAAATAAAATTTCTGAGACGTAATTGTCATCACAGAAGAAAGACTGGTAGAATAGTTTTGTAAGTGTATGGGCTGCAATTGTGGGACCGTCGAAGGGTTGATCAGCGAACGGGATGCAGAATCGATGGAATCGCAGTTGCACACAGTGGAAAGTAAAATTATTCACCGTGACGGAGACCGGTGTCTGCGCGACGGTGCATAATGAACGTCATTAAAAATCGTCGCGCGCCTGTCTATTACGGATTCGTAGGTATTTCGAGCGGCTGTGAATCCTGGAATGTTAGCTCTCTTTGAGTCTCGCGACGCACCCGTGATACATTATAATTAGACGCGCGGACGAGCATTTATCGAAACTGAACGCGTAGGAACCAATAAAATAGAAACGGTGACTTGCGACGTTAGCAATCTCATCTTAACAGAATCGCTAATAGCGTCCGATGAATACGAAAAGATTTGTGGGAAATGAACGACCGTGTTTCATTCATACCTCACATCTAATCGATCTCGGTGACGTTGTAAAATTCCTGAGACTTAATGATCGACAAAAACACACACCTGGCCAATTGCAGTAGCATTTCACGCATAATTCTAGAAATCGAATGATGACAGAAAACGCACTCGCACCTGGTGCATTTCAATAACGTGTTATGCAAAATTGCTGAAAATAAATGATGACAGGAAACATTGCCATTCAGAGTTTTACGAGAATTGCCCGAGGAGATTCCGGATTTTATGCATTTAAAACAAAAATTAGTAGCAGCTGCTTGATACGGTAAAAGGATTAAAAGATTTCAAAAGTATCGCTGTATTTCGATTTACTAGATTTATTCGGTTACTTTGATCTCGAGGATAATCGTTTCATCGGTAAAAATTTCGTTGACGGTATCTAGGTACGCATTGAGCATCTTTTTGTCGCCACTTGTTGCCTTCTTTGGCAAAAGTTGCTCGTTAGAGGTGATGAAATATGCGTTATTTACGATAATCCGAAGTGTCAAGAACCATGAGTAGACTCTAGACAGTCTACGGACCATCGATCGCAAATCTCAACATCCGCACCAAGATGGTATTGCTTTGCATATCGGGAGATATAAAAGGGATGCCGTGTTACGTGACTGGTGATCGTTATCAGCAACAACTGACAAATTATTTCTTAGTGGGCTAGGATCAAAAGGATCCAATAAGTAATAATTTGCGTTCGTTAGACGCTAAATTTATAACGCAGCAGGTCAATGACCCTTTTCAGATTCTGTATTTTACAATTACTGAAATTATAAAATCGTCTTTGCAAAAATCGACCGAATGGGTTTCTGTTATTTCGGGCGTTTATTGCGTCCGAATTGCCGCTGGTTCATGACAATAATGCTCTAGTTTCCGATAGTACATTGAGCCCCTTGCCATACGATTTTCTTTGCAACTGCAGTTATTATTACGTTTTCATCAATGAAAATGTTACGTTTATTTTTTTTTAATTCAACTTAAAATACAACATTGATTAAAGTTAAAATAGTACAATTATTTTGTACTTAGATGTCATAATTCGAAATTTTTTAGTACTCAGTTTTGTAAATATGAAACCGGAATTTGTCTTATACGTGGCGT
Source organism: Agapostemon virescens (assembly GCA_028453745.1). Classification (NCBI taxonomy): domain Eukaryota; kingdom Metazoa; phylum Arthropoda; class Insecta; order Hymenoptera; family Halictidae; genus Agapostemon; species Agapostemon virescens. Next base: position 12,593,153 of record CM052085.1, read on the forward strand.
TAACTGTCATTGTAATTACCGTCAAACCGCGTCGTTGACGCCATTTTGTTCTTTCAACATTTGATCAAGATTTTCAACTCACAACTATACAAGTTTCATACAACAGCATAGTTTTTAATAGAAACTACGATTTGCGAGCAGCATTGATTTTCTGTTAGCATTTGAAAATACGAATACGTTTGCCTCAAAAGAGGAACAGTTTTCTTGGCGTGACATCTACAAATTGTCGGAAGAATGGGGTAAATGTATAGCTACCGATGGACAATACTTCGAATAAACTATTTTGCATAATTTCCATACGATAAACGTGTATTTCCTATACAAAACTTCCAGTTTCATATTTACATACCTATTATATACCAGCCAATTTTAATGCTCCGTAGGTTCAGTGTTAACCCCTTGGGTACGGATTTATTTGAGAAAATATTTGCATGTGGAACGGAAATAATTTTTGGTTGCTTGGAGTAGTATGTAAAGGCAGTACATTTTACGTAAGAATCTATTTATTTCTAAAATATTGGTGACATATGTAGTATTAAGATGTCTTCAACTAATTAGAATTGCAAAACAAAAATAAATTAATAACAACAAAATAAAACTAAATGAAATAAATTCAAAGTTTAATTTTTGGTTTGACGTCTTAGACACGTTATCCGCTCTTAGGGGAAAAAAGTGAATGACGTGTCTCAGACGTCAAATGTACCCAAGGGGTTAAGAGCAGTCAGGGAGTGGGATTCGCCAACATTCGTACGACCCCGGAATCGTCGGATTTCCCTAACATTGCAGATGGCCGTGTCTAATTTTCATATTCGGTCTGCTCGAGACCGAACAGAGTCGTTTTCCGCGCGCCTAGGGCTTCGCGCGGTCGCATGCTATCGCGAGGCTGGAAAGAGCAGGCTGAAAGGCAGAGGTGAATGCAAGCGAGACCGAGTATGCAAGCAGGCGCAAGCAGGCGCAAGCAGGCGCAAGCAGGCTGGCAGTTAGGTGACCGCTCCGGTGTGCTTTACTCCCGTTTAAAGTATTCGCGAATTCCTAAACGACCGAAGGCGTACCGTTGCGCGCGTTCTGGCTGCCTCGCCCCTCGTTTGTCCTCGTCGCTTTTCCTCGGCTCCTTCGTCTCTCACACCTCGCCTGGTCGCCACCACCCTCGCCACAACCACCTGGTCCCCCCTGTTCGCCCCCCTCCGTCTTGTCATCCCCGTCGAACAGAGAGCCACACGAGTGGCTCGTGAGAACCCGCCTTGAATCACGCACCGCGGCTCCAACGCCCACGCATATTAAGCGGCCACGCAGACACGTGCAAACAACGCGCGCCTTCAGCAACATTGTAAATGTTCGACGGTGACGCGGAAACCTACTCGCGTCACGTTAAGGACAGGTTCACAGCTCACGGCTGCGGCGTGGATACCGCGTGCGGACGGTACACGCCTCGACACCGGACGATAACGCGATAAACATTACGCCAGAAGTCCGAAATAGCGACTTTAACCGTTTGAGTCCCAAGCAGCGCGATCGCGCTCTTCAGATTTTGTGTCAAAAAATCCGAGTACAATTCGAGTTCTGTGGACAACCGACGGTGCAGTCACCGACTGTCGAACTAGCGCGCTCAGATTTACTGACGCACGTACATATCGCACAGCTCCTTTTTTTAATGTGAATAATACCAATAAAACATTTTGTATTTCATTGTTTCATCTCCTCAATAATTTTTATCGGACAAAACTTGAAATATTTATAAACTTACAGTACACATATTGTTGCGACGGCAACACCGAAGGTAGTACGTGCCTAATCCTGTCTTCGGAAATTTGTAACGCATAAACGAAAAGCAGACAAGAAAGTAGGAAATTCGATACGCGCCGCACGCGACAGTTCTACCCCGACGAACAGACACCACGTGCGACGCACTTGAAGACACGAAAACCAGACAACCTTGCAATAAATCACGATAATCCCTCATTGACCGTTTCCAACTCCTTCGGGTATACTCCTTCAGGCATACGCCTTCAAACACAATCCTTCCATCATTTCTACAACCAATTAAAAAAATGCTGCATTCCTCTGCCTCAAACTACCCTCAACCAATCACGACAAAACCGAGATGATAACGGACAGAACGCAACAAGTCTCAGCAAACTGTCTAGAAATCACGAACAAGACGAACAAGAAATCGCAAACAGACAAAACAGGAATCGCGAAGAACACGAACATCAAACGAATACAGACACTGCGAACAGAACAGAACTCGAAACATAGAAATCACGAACATTCCGAAGTTGAAAATAAAGAAAATCGCAACTACTATAATCGTGTAGTTATTACGCGAACCAGGTGCTCAGCGACATTCTTTGTACGCTGAGAAGAAGGTATCACAGAAGTGACACTTTCGCATTACATATAATAATAACGATGTATTTCGTGAAATAACGAATTACAAATTAAAAATATTTTTTCCGTTATGAACAAACAATTTAAATGAAGAGTAACACTTAGAATTTGTAACATCAGTGTTTATCAAAACATATTGGATGAATTCTTTTTTTACATTGAATACAAATTAAATGTGATCGTTTTACTTCGTTTGCGGTGCTACAGACTACGCATACTCGCAAGTTACGTTGTAGCAACATTACTAAACCAAATGTTTTTTACCTTTACATGACCACGTGCTTTCTTTTCGTTCATCCACTAACACTCAATTTCAAAAATAATATTCGAAATAAAATTTAACCGATTCGTTGGCTTTACCATCGGGCCGTACCATTGGGCGAGTGCATCGATGAAGTTATGAGAGCAATACCGAGATCATTGAAAGAGTCAGTCACAGCGAGCGCTGGCGAGTAGCAAAACCATTTTTTAATAAATAACCAAAGTCATCGTCTGTGCAATTATTTTGACCCTGGTGTTTTTAACACTAGAACTACCAAACGAGTCGTTTTGACTGGTCCCTAGCCCTTTCTTTTTCAATTATTGAAGTTATAAAAATGTTTTCACCAGAAATTTTTGGATGTACTTCTTTAACCCTTTGCCCTACAACAACGAGTCAGACTCACGATCAAGATTTCGAACTGAATCTTCTAAACATGTATTTCCTTAATTTTCTTTAATCCGAATAACATTTTATTAAATTGTTGATCGTATACGGTCATTGGAGAATAGCCAGGCACGCGGTAAATAAAAATTTCTCTTTTTTTTTTGTCGTTCCGCGGAGGACAAAGAAAGTCTAGGTACTGTTATTGTACAATAAGTCGCAGGCTAAGGAGTTTATGACGTATACTTTATAATAAGAATTGTATGAAGTTTTAATAGATACAGTCTCGTTGTTATTATAAAGCAATGTATGTAATTGGATTTATTGTTCGGTAGTGTTAGTGTTAATAAATGGCGTCGATTTATAGGCGACTGCTTCCTGTGTCATTTATGAAAATGGTTACACGCCAAATCTTTAGGGACAAGTAGACCGACGCATCCATACGAGAAAACAGCATATGAAAATTCCGAAGAGATCATAACATCGAAACATGAACGGCACGCGATTTCTGAAAAACAATATCCACAACCTTTTGCCCGCGCATTTTCTGCTCCGCATTCCGCTTATTGACTGATCATCCGTGTTTCCGCCATCCGGGGGCTCGTCTATCGGTGCGCAGGTAATTTCAATCGCGTGATATCTTATCATCGCGAGACGCGGGGTGTCGTTCTGACGGAATGCGATACCGTTAATTGACTCTCATCCCGTGGCAGTTGAATGAAATTTCTTACGGTCGCGGGAATACGCCACGAACGCGTTCCCATCGCGCGATGCTAATTCGAGGCGAGATCCGAGAGTGCTGCCCGGGCGTCGTACGTATAACGTTCCTTGAAAACAGAATATAAAAAAAAATAAACGTAACAGCTTGGAAGCGGATGGTTCCGACGATTACGAGCGTTGCCGACATGTCGTAACAAACAGACTCTGTTAATCACCGACGAAACTCGCGTTCGATTTTGTTCGGTGACGAACAGCAATTCGAGAAGACGATATTTTTATGGGAGTTCGGATAGAGAGGAAACCAACATTTATTCAACGTGTGGTTTCTACTGTGGGAACGGCTTTAAAAATTGTGTGGCACCTAGTATTTCCAGTGTACATTTCGACGAACAATTTTTACGGCTGGTCTTTGTAATTTCGAGCTTTGAACTTTTTGCTGCTGACTTTTACACGAATGCTTTGCGAGCGACGAATTTTTAGCTCGTTTCTTCGAAAAATAGTGGTGTTCGTCGAAACTGGTCCGACCAGTAACTTATATTTATTAACAAATGTTATTGGTATTCGCCAACTCTCGCTGTGACTGATTCTTTCAATGATTCCGATGTTGCACTCATAATTTCTTCGATGCACTCGCTTGAAGGTACTGGTTAGATTTATATAAACCGAGTCCAATGACTCAGCTGTGAGGTTGAAATAAATAAATAAAAATAATCTGTACGCAATTCTTTTCCTACGGTAGTTTCGAAATAATTGGATACTCTCGAGACATTTTGTCTCCCAATTGAAATCGTTAAAAAGGATTTTACAGTTACAAGAAAAATTACTGATGTTCGCCGAAACAGGTCTCACCGGTAAAGGGTTAAACACTCGGTCCATTGCACCGGTGTGCTCAGACTCAACAGGTTTTTCCGTTTGCGAAAGAAAAGAAAAATAAAATCGACCATCCGTCGAACAGAGCCGTGCGATCTTGAGCGTGTAAATTCGAGAACGGTCTTCTTTCTATTCGGCCTTAGGTGTATTTCCGGTCGGTGATTTATCATCTCGAGACAGCTGAAAATGTGCCGTGACTCCGGGCATATTTATCCTATCCGCATGTCGTATTCGATAATCTCGGCACCGTAAGCTTCGCATTCCCTATTCGACCGGAAATATCGACCTATGATCGCGTATGTATACGTAGGTGTATACACGAACCGACTCGTGGCTTGACCCAGTTACTGAATTGGAATGATGTCTATCTTCGAACAGGGATTCTTGGAAAACGTGCTCTTACTATGACGTGAATCCCTTTACTGGACCGTGCATTTTATGCATTCGTAACAAAAAATTAAGTGGTGAACTCCAAACTTACAGAAGCATTCAAGGAGTCGAATGACTCTTAGATTGATCGACTTAAATTATTAAAAGACCACATGCATTTTCATTCAACTTCTGTTTTTCGTAATTGATATGAACATCTTCTTCGTTAGATAAATATTTGCAGTCTACTCTTTACTTTGCATTCAATATCTACATCATGGAGTATCTCTGAATATGGGTTGATAAAAAAATTGCATGGTCTGATTGCGTGATTCTTTTTACTAAACCGTGGTTTTTATGCATTCGTAATAAAGAATGAAGCAGTGAACTACAAACTAGTAGAAATAGTAAAAGAATTGAATGATGTCCTAACATTGATCACAATTTAAATTATTAAAAAGCGAAATACATTTTCATTTAACTTCTCTTTCTTACGACTGTCACGAACAATTTTTATGTTGGATAAATATTCAAAATTTGGTATTAACTTTTAATCTAGCATTGTAAAATGTACAGATAGTATTAAAATGAGTTTTTGTATTAATCACATAGTGCCTTTGAATGACGATTGATGAGAAACGTGCATTTGCTGATACTGTGAATCCGTTAAACATTAATGTAACATTGCAAAGTGTACAGGCATTGTTAGCATAATGTTTGTACTCAGCATATGCTCTAATAATTTCCGATAACAGTATTTCTTCCATTTCAACTACTGAATTAGAATTAATTCTATATTTGAATGAGTATTAACAGGAAAAATAGATTCACTGGTGACATTATAGAAAAATGTGCAATAAATATTTAAAACAGTAGATCGACGAAAAATTAGAGGATAAGTAATGCTAAGTTTCTTTGGAAATTACGAAAGAAAAAAATTAGAGGATAGATAGTCGTAAATTGTTTGAAATCGGGAACGAAAAAAATTAAAGGATAAGTAATGGAAAATTTCTTGTAATTGTGAAAGAAAAAAATCAGAGGATAAGTGATCGTAAATTTCTTGAAATCGCGAAAGAAAGAAAGAAATTTGAATATAGTGACTGCAATCGTCTTGGAATTGACACGGACAGGTTTGATCCTGCATAAAGATCCGCAGCAGCCTATCGATACGTAATTGCAATACTACAAACTGTGTCTGCATAACAACGTTTATTTTTCCGAAAGAACCACGAAGAGTTCAACATAGCTCGACGCACGTTGGCGTCGAGGATACTGCAGCACCAGCACTTGACGCGGTCGCATAAAAGTCTCGCTCTTAAATATTCCTTTAACCGGCTGCGTACATCGAGTCGGTTAAATCGGCCCGACACGAGCAATATTAATCGATTACACGGCTCGAAGATGCTCGCGCGCCACGAAAGCTGCGAAGAAGAAAAATAAAGGTCGGTCCCGGGCCTCGGTGCACGAGCACAGAAACGATCAAGACGAAGGGAGAGATAAAGAAAGAAAGAGAGGTGAGGGTGCAAAGGAAGAGAGGGAGAAGCAGACAAGAGAAAAGAAAGCAGAGAGAGAGAGAGAGAGAGAGAGAGAGAGAGAGAGAGAAACGATGAAGAAAAAGTCAAAGAAGAGAGAGAGGTTGGAGGGGGAAGAAATTACCACTCGTAAGTCCGTCTTGATTTTATTGCCTCCTCCACCCCGACGGAATTAGCGAGCAAAGTTACACGGACGATATATTAAGGGTAATCGCATTCATAAATGCAACAGTTGCGGCTACAACGATCCGACCGCTTGTAATGGCGCTCGCAAATCAGATCGTGGCCCCCCCTCGTGCCCCCACGACCCCCTTTCCGACCATAAACTACACCCACATGAAGATCGGCTCGACGACAAATACCGGAACACCTGGAGGGGCTCGGCTGATGGCCGACGCCACCTCCACCGAGGAACCTGTTACACGACGAACAAGTATCCCGTCGTGTCAAAGTGTAATCCTCCGGGTCGTACATTCGCCGGCGGTATCGCGGAAAGCTCGAACCCTCCACGGAACAAGACTCTAATTTATGTAGTCGAATAGACAACGCGAGTCTGCCGGCCGCGCGGAAAAACTCTACGCTCCGAAAAGTTTGGCTTTCGACTCCTTCCGGTCCTTCGGAACGCGTCGTCAGAGGGATTTTCTTCCGAAACGAGTTGTTCAAAATTTCCTGTAGTTTCAACAAATTCCCTTTTATTGGGCTGGCAACTAAGCGATTGCGGATTTTGTCGATATTTGGGTTTAGCACATTTTTTATTTTCGTCAACGTATTCAAAGTATCTAATTAATATTGTTTTCTTATTGCTTGAACTACCTTTAATTATTAGTAAGTCTGCCTTTCCAGTCCTTCCGGTGCTTCGGAACGCGTTGCCAATGAGACTTTCTTTCGAAAGGAATTGTTCAAAATTTTGTGCAATCCTGCAGTTTCGACAAATTCTCTTTTATTCGGCTGGCAACTAAGCGATTGCTAATTTTATGGATAGTTGGGTTTAGCATATTCATTTGTTTCGTCAACGTGCTCGAAGCACCTAACTTATATTGTTTTCTTGTTGTTTGGACTTCTACCTTTATTTATTAGCGATAACATTATATCGTTTGTTATTTAGTTTCTTTTTTATCCCAATTTAAAAATGGAAGAATAATTTTATTGTATTATTTCCAAAAAGGCAGGAACGCGCAGATGGCAAGAACAATAATTCATTAATAACACAAATAAACATCTTATGCGGCGTTGAACCTGTTCGACGCATTGAACATGATCGCGTACGTAGATGGGTGATTTCCAACATAATCTAAATTTTCTTAAGTTCTACCGGATGTGAAAATATTTTTGATATTTTTTTATTAATGAATTAGTTGTGTAAAATTACCGATTGATATATTTTACTTAAGAATAATTGTAATTATAAAATTCTTTCCGCAAGAATTGAACGAATGACGTTTTCGATTCAACAATCTGGTCTAATTATAATCGCGATAAATCTAAATGACTTGAATTTTGTCTTTTTTACAAGGCAACATATATACTACTCGCATACTACTATTAACATTAGTATACTGACGTATACCAGTCGCATTAGTGTAAGTAAAAAACTGACAAGGCAAAGTTTAGCACTTCAGCAACCTACGTGTCAATCAAAATTGATTTTATCCAGATACAGTGAAAATATTAATACCTAAACCCACTCAACGAACAGTGACACTCGTATGCATACGACCAACGTATCCGTCAACGCATTAACAATTCGACAGCGCGTCTTTGAACAGTTCCTTCGTCGCCGCGTCTTCAAGTTGTACCACCGAAACTCGACCGCAACAACAAAAACCAACCCAGACAGTCCCCATTCAAATTTCAGTGGCAAGAAAGGTAACCTCGGCTTGAAGATGAAAAACAAGAAGAATCCAAACAGTTATTCGGGTTCCACGGCGACAGGAAGCGAGGGCAAACGGGATCCGATCGATGAAACGAAAAGCCCGACGCGAAGAGGGACACAGCAAGAAAGAAAGAGAGAAACGGAGATGTAGGAAGAGAGAAAAGGTGAATGAGAGAGAGAGAGAGAGAGAGAGAGAGAGAGAGAGAG
>CM052085.1:12601764-12612249 GCA_028453745.1 Agapostemon virescens
AGAGAGAGAGAGAGAGAGAGAGAGAGAGAGAGAGAGAGAGAGAGAGAGAGAGAAGGAAGGAAGGATCAGAGGATGGCTGGTGAGCGTAGCAGACGTCGGGTTGACGTGTCCGCGGCAGGAAGAAGAGGGCCGGAGAGTTCCTGGGGAAAGCTTGGAAATTAATGGAGGTTCATTGAGGTAGTCCCCAGCAAAGAGCGACTAGTTCTACGTACCCTCGACACGAATTCATTCTTCTTGTACAACCTGAAGACACTCAGTCTCCGGCTGTTCTGAGAGTGCTTCGGCGCAACGACGCAAACATTGACATTGTCACGAGTCGTACCACTCTTCCAGCATCCTCTGTCTCGCTTTATTCCGCCTAACAGTTCCTCCTCCCCCCGCCCCTTGCTCCTCTAACCGACACGTCGAAATATCGCGGGGAAAAGAGGACGGCGCATCGCGCAGTCTCGAGTGCATCCTGAGAAGAAGGCCACAAAAGAGTGTTTGCACTGTCAATGACTGAACTAATAGAAACGACGCGGAACGATCCCTCACCGTCGGCCAAGAGGAATTCCAGGTGTCGGCGAGCCGCTGCCTCCACGATTTTCACAGCTGAGACCCGCATACCGGCCGCAGCGTTTTTTCGTCTTCGATGCTGCACCACCCCGGGGCACCCGCAGACCGGAAATCGACCGGCACTGCCGGATAAAACTGTGAAAACCGAGGACGCGGGAGAGAGGGGAGACTGGAAAGTCGACGCAACTGCAAGCAAAGCGATGCAACCCTTAAGTAACGGGTTGCTGACCTCTAGTAATAATCCAAGGCACGAATCCACGGGACACTCGAGTTGGTTAAATTATGAAATTCATATCTTTGTTAGCTGTTCTATTTTATTGCTAGACTGCGAGTCTCCGAATGCACGTTATCGCTTCACTGCAGTGTTAAGGAAATTATGTGCAGAAGGGAATTGCATAGTTATTTCGGTCACTTTATTAGCTTTTGTTGCTGCTCAGCGTACGCTCGTTGTTTCATGGCTCTCTTAACCCTTAGCGTCCCAATGGCTCCTCCGAAGCCGCACTAAAAAATTGTCAGATTATTGGTTAAAACATTTGTTACATTGCAATGTTTGTATTTAAGAAGTTAGTAAAAATAAAAATAAACATGCACGGAAGGAAATGAACCGCGTACAATGGAATTATTCTGGGACAAAAAAATGCCTCGAAGTTAGGAATTCAAACAGCTTGGAGTGCAAAGTGTTAACACTGAAACTACCGGGGCTGGTCAAAATTGTTACCGATTTCTTTTTCTGTTATTGTGTATTATAAAAATATTTTTACGAAATAATTTTACACGAACTTTTTATTATCACTTGTATCATGTACAAACAATTTCTTGATGTCTTGCCTCTGTTGTGCCAGTGAGGCAATGCCAATTTATGAAAGAAACCGAGCCTCGATGATACGAACTAATCGGAAACATAAAAGTATATTCATCTAGCTGTCTAAAGTACTAGATTAATTTTTTACCAAACGATACGATACATTGTATTGCATATCGATCGTTTTACATTAAACTGCTTAAATATGAAACGCAGTTCGCATAATAGAGGTTGTACTGAATCAATTGAATCACCGATTGGAAAAAGAAATGTGCTGCTAGTTGTGTCATATTTGGTCTCGTTTTAATCGGAAAACTGTCACAAATATGTTCTATATAACGTTAATTAGATTATGCGAAGTGAAAACTTTTTATTTCGAATTTCGCACACGTTTTCAAGAAAATTGACCGTCGTGCGAGCTTCCTGCACGGTTTTTCCGCATCGAGGGCGCGACACAATGGGAAAAAGTAAATCGTCACCTATGTACACAAGCGAGATGCCAGCTGGCGAGACGGGTGAAGGGTTCTTCAATGGGTCGGAGGAAAAATCTGAAGAGAAAAAGTGCCTTCGAACGCCTCCTAGACAGGCCCTGCCTTTTTCCATTGAAAACCACCGAGCAGCAACGGGAAACGAAGGTTTTTGTTCACGGTGACGAGGAAATTTGATTGAAATTCCGTGGGTCGGTGAATCACGATTGTAACGCACAGTTTGTATTGCAGTTGCGTTGGCTGTGTAAATATGTGTGATGGATTGATGTTCGACAGAAAATGAGGACTCATTCGTGTTTCAGTGCAAAGTGGAAAACATAAATATATCGATTGAAAACTTGAGTTGTTCAAATTTTTTCGAACTTTTTTGTATCATTGGAAGAAAAATGATTATAGTTGCAACCTCGAAATGTTGGAAATTGAAAATAATAAAAATTAATATTTTCGTCTAGGTTTGAAACAAACCATATATATGCGGATTTTTATATCGTAGTAAGAAGAATTATTAAGTAGTCGCAACCTCGAAATGTAGAAGATTGAGAATTATAGAAATTAATATTTTTGTCCAAGTTTGAAAAATATTTTTAACAGCAGAAAATATAAACTTACATTTTAGGAAAACTGAACTGAACATTTCAATATTGCACAGTACATGCGGATATTTATATCATAGTAAGAAGAATTATTAAATAGTCGCAACCTCAAAATGTTGAAAATTGAGAATATCAAATATTAATTGCGTCCAGTCTTGGAAACTATTTTTAACAATAGAAAATATAGACATACATTTTAGGAGGATTGAACACGGCCATGTACAAAAATAAAGGGAGACAAGATTCGAATAACACCATTAACTGACTTTGTGTATTCGACACCGTTGTTCCGTGTTATTTGAGACACGAGATCCTCGCAATTTTCGAGATTACGTTTCCACGATTCATTTCATTTCTACTGTTTTACCCTGATTTATCACGCCATTCGATAATGGGTACAATGTTTACTGCTCAAAAGAGTTGGTTGTAGCACAAACCAAAATTAAAACCTCTGTCCACTATTTTGCAGTCTGCACGAACAACTGCATAAATTAATAAACATAATATTAGGTAAATCGGAAAGTTCCGTCCGTTTTTTTACAAAAAGTATAGCTTTATTCATGAAAGAAAATGAAAAAGTACGTTAATCAAAATATTGTCCATCGTTAGCGATGACTTTTTCCCATCTTTCGGGCAGCAAGCGAATTCCGCGTCGAAAGAATGATTCATCTTTGGAGGTTATCCAGGCGGAGATCCATTTTTCGAGATCTTCGTACGAATTAAATCGTTCTTCAGCAAGTGCGTGTGACATCGACCGAAACAAGTGGTAGTCAGATGGGGCACAGTCTGGTGAATAAGCCGCATGTGGTAGCACTTCCCAGCGAAGTGCTTCTATCGTTTCCTTGACAATTTTTGAGCCGCGAGGTCGAGCATTGTCATGCAGCAAAATCACCTTACGCTGTCTCGTTTCATATTGTGGTCGTTTTTCGTGCAATGCTCGACTCAAACGGATAATTTGTTGTCGGTAGAGATCTCCTGTGACTGTTTGACCAGTTTTTAGCAGTTCATAGTATACCACACCTTCCTGATCCCACCAAATGCAGAGTAAAGCCTTTTTTCCGTGGATATTCCGCTTTGGCGTCGATGTTGAGGGTTGGCCAGGATCACAAATGGTTTTTCGACGTTTAGGATTGTCAAAATAAATCCATTTTTCATCCCTAGTGATGAGACGATGGAGAAACCCCTTTCTTTGTTGCCTAGCAAGCAAAATTTCGCAGATGGTTTTCCGCCTTTCAATGTCTCTTGGCTTGAGTTCATATGGGACCCACTTTCCTTCCTTGTAGACCTTCCCTAAGGCTTTTAAACGGTCGGAAATGACAAATTGAGCACAATTTAACGCTTCTGCAATTTGTTTTTGCGTTTGACATGGATCTTCATCCACCAATGTCTGCAATTCTTCGTCCTCGAATACTCGTGGCCGTCCAGAACGCTCTTTGTCCTCCAAAGAAAAATCACCATTTTTAAAACGTCAAAACCACTCTCTACATGTTTTATCGGAAAAATTATCGCCATAAACGTCTACAATCATTCGATGAGCTTCAGCTGCCGTTTTCTTTCAATTGAAACAAAAGACTAACACTTCGCGCAAATGACGCTTATTCGGCTCAAATTCCGACATCTCCAATGTAGAAAAAAATGAAGTTATTGATGCAAGCGTAAATTGTTGTGTACTGAGTTTTATTAACAGATGTTCAAACTAAAAAGTTAGCCTTACTTTAGAGGTTATAGTTACCCACAGTTCGAGCTACGGCTACTCGACGCTAGATGGACAGAAATTTCCGATTGACCTAATAAAAAGCTGTGTCTCCTAAATTATGTGATAAATGTATGATGAATTTATTAATACGTTCATCTGTTCCATTCGTGGAAGTGAACAGTATTATTGAAAACAATTGTTAGTTATCGAATAATAAAGTTGTCATCTCGTGTCATAATCATTGTTAATTTCTGCAATAATAAATAATTCACGTTCGATGCTATTCATTTTATGGTAATCATTCTTAAACAACGCAATGGCGTCGGTCACCGGTGACCACCAAGTCGTTCAACGTGCTAATATTATTTACGAGTCGTTACAAAAATATGAACCGCATTAACGATTACTGAAAAACATGAAGACGCACAAAAAATCACAAATGAATAACGCAGACGAACATCTCATCCAAGAACGATAATTGAATAATAGACATCTCATGTGGCATTAGATTTGTACGACGCATTGAACACGATCGCGTGTGTAAATGGGCGAATTGCAACGTAAACTAAATTTTCTTAGGATCTACGATATGTGAAAATATTGAAATGTGAAAATATTAAAATATTAAAATATTAAAATATTAAAATGAAAATATTATTACCATTAATTTTGTCTTTACTATTTTCGCATCAATAAATACGTTGCGTTGACATGGCGCGACAATCAACGTGTTAATGTTAAACCTAATACTGCCAAATGACCGATTGATCTACTTTATTTAGAAGTAATTGTAATTATAAAATTCTTTTCGCAAGAAACGCTTGAATTGTCTATTCAACAATCTAATGTAATCATAAATTATAAATCCAAATCACATAAATCTTGTATTTTTTTACAAGGCTCCATATACTAATCGCATACTACTATTAACCCTTTTTACTTCAAGCAATTTTAATTCTAAAATCGAGGTACTTTTTCGACTCAGTGTAGTTTCCTCGTACGTGATTAAATTCCACTTCAGTTACATAACATTTATTAGTATTACTCGTACGCGTAATACTTCAATTTTTACAAATTTCTTAAATGTAAACGATTTCGTAAACGAATCGGTGTAGCGATTTAAAAGTGGTTTTAAATAATAGTATGGCAATTATTAGCGTCGCCTCAGAGGCACCATTGGAGTGCTAAGGGTTAATATTAATTAATTAAAACAGTATAGTAACACCTATGGTACTTTGTTTAAGAATAATTGTAATTACAAAATTCTTTCCGCAAAAAACGATTGAATCGTCTATCGAACAATCTAGTGTAATAAAAAATCATAAATCTAAATGTCCTTAATCTTGTATTTTTTACACGCAAACAATAACAGAGCAATTGCCACAGGAGATTCGAATCTAGCTTCGACCTGACGCGCCCCAAACGATCAAGAAAAACACCATAACCAGTTTCCATTGGGCAGACCCTGAAAATGCCGAGCAACCAGGCGAAGATAAGGTCGGAACACGACCTTTCCCTCGTGCAGGCCGACGCGACGCCATGAATCAACCCCCGTAGCAGAAATTACACCGAGGTAGCGTTGTCCTGAACGGAATAGAGAGCATGCGCCCGGTTCCCCTGCGTGTACGAGCCTCATGGGGCAACGAGTGTCTCTTAATGTCGTGGAAATTAAAGATTTCTGGTGGCTGGGAAACCTCCCGACCATTACCCGTGCCACCTTTGGGGTTTCGAGCAGGACAATGTCGTACTCGTCGTCGACAGACCCCCGTTACTTCGGGGCCGACACGCCGGAAACGTTATCTCGGCCCTGCAGATGATGAGAGGGTGAGCTCGACTGGTTCGCCTCTCCCATGGGACACGGGGCCTCGTAATATTTCGACTATAAATGTTTGAATACGGCATGGCCTGCGCTCTATGGGGTTTTCTGCGGCAGCACGCTGCCACCAGCCGACAAGGGCGCGTTTCAAACGAGCCTGTGGTGAATACACCGGATTGAGAGCAAGCATGGGACACACTGGACTCCATGGGGTGTGCTCCATGATGAGATTTTTGGAGAGAGACCACCGTGGAATCGATGCTTTCAGATATGAATGAGAGGGCGGGCAGAATTAATTGACGGATTAGCTACTGGCTTTTACGAAATGGTGGAAGGATAGGTTTTAGGTTGTTTTCGATGTGCTCCGTACGTGTGGCAGTGATGCGTTCGTTCTGGGATTAGGATTAATGACACTGTGTACAATTAGTTAGTAAAGTTTTATGCGTAACTTACCTATGAAACAGTTCTTAAAGAAACATATAATATGCACTTTTTGTTGAGGGGATAAAATGTAAATCTGTTAATAAAAAAATTTAAAACATCGAAAAGTTTATGTTGGTGCAATATTTATCGGTAATCTTTAATATGTTAAATCGTTTTTATTATAATGTTCAAGAGACTACGATTATTGTTGGTATTTGAAATATGTTACCAATATATCGACCAAAAAGAAATACCATTAAAAATTGATACAGGCGATACCCTAATCATAGAACTCCGTTAAACGCAGCTGCATGCTACGAGAATATACATATACAGTATTTTAATTACGGTAGCTACAAAAAAAATTTGTTTAAAGTGATAGTGTATCTTCTGTGCTCGTATATGTACAATCTTTTATGATAATTAATTACTACTGCACAAAATTTTCTAAAAAAAAAGGAACTAATAAATATAGTCGCAACAATAAAATAATCGTTGAATCTTCACTGAGATTCTGGTTTCGTTGTTCTTGTCACTTGGATACCGTGCAGGATTCGCAGTTAACTTTCAAAATTAATGCGGGAAAAGTACGAGCCCGTGTAAGAAGCCAATTAATCCAACTAATACAAGCCGCGCTGCATTTTTCATTGCGACGTGGGCGACGTGAGAAATTTTTTGAATAAATTGCAGAGGGTCGAGAGCACGCAGAGGAGTTGAAAGACGGACACCTGTCGCGAGGCTCCGGAGGATACCTCTTTTTAGAGCGGAGAATGTGCCACCCTCTCCTTTCGCCCGGCTTTTCGAGCTGATCTTTGAACGTTGCCGACAGGCGTGACGCGTGACGGGTTTCTTGGTGTGCTCATTTTTTTTCCTTCTTTTGCCATGTTCGGCCTCGGGCTTCTTGAATGAGAAGTTTAAGCGGGGAACACCGCGGGGAGTCCCGCGGCTCGAGTTCTGAATGACGCGGTGAAAAATTGACATAATACGGATAATGGAGTTTGCACTCGTAAAAAGACACCACCGATGGTTGGGGCAAATCCAAAATATTCGAGCCAACAATTGAACGAGGTTGCAGCAGCGACGCGATCCCAATTTTCTAACTTACGATCGTTTAGATTTTAGTACATTCATACAGTGCTTCACGAAAGTATTCGAATACTGTTTAAGTCCAAGTAACTTTTTAAAAATTCAACCAAACGACTTGACGTTTCTGAAGCAATTAGAAGCAGTGATTTACTTAATGATATGCAAAAATAATTTCGAAATAATTCCGATTGGTAAAAATTACATGAAAAAAATAAAAAAGACATTTTTTAAAACATTTTTATTTCAACTGTTAATGAAAATTTAAAATTATTAGTATTAGTTATATGTATGCTGAAAATTCCATTGAAATAGATTAACGCAGAAGAAAACAATATATGTAGAAAGATTTAAGAATTTGTGGAATTTAAGCGGAATCGTGAAAAATTGCGATTTTTACAAGTTTCGGTGGCATATAGCTCGCGTGTACGTCGATCGATTTCAATGAATTTTTCTGCATGTATATAACTATCATGTATGTACAACATGCATCTTTAAAATTTTTAATATGTGTCTCAAATGAAAAATATTTAAGAAGTATCTTTTTTATTTGTCATGTAATTCAAACAAACTGCAACTTTTTCAAAATCCTTCTGGCTTATCATTTAGTAAATCAATACATCTAATTGTTCAAGAAAGGTCAAGACGTTTGGTGTAATCTTAAAAAAGTGATTTAGATCCAAAGAATGTCCGAATACTTTCGTGAGCCAATGTATCTATACATTACTGTCCATACTATACATATCTATTCATAATACTGAAATAAACTAGATTACAATGTAAGGTGAATGCTTCGAAGTTACCAACTATTGATGTTAATCCTTTGCGCTCGACGCAATTCCATTCTAAAATCGAAACATGTATTTTTACTTATAATAGCTCCATTGTACATAGTTTATTTCCTTTCGTACATATGAAATTAATGACTTCATTACACTATTCACAATATTTGTGGTTTCTGATGATTTTGGGAATTTCTTGAATGCTCGTGATTTCGGTGTTCATGTGAATCAGTTTTTGATTTCTAATTGTTCACGCTTTAGTATATTGTTGATTTCTGTTTGTTTGCACTTTGATATGGCAATAAGTTCTAGTTGTCTACGATTTTTAAAATGGTTGGTTTCTGCTTGTTGGCGCGATGTTAACTTCTGTCAGAGTCTTGTTGCGTTTTGTCCGTCGTCGCCTCGGTATGGTCGTGATAGGTTAAGAGTAGTTTGAGGTGGAGGGATATAGCGATTTTTAATTGGTGGTAAGAGCGAAGCAAAGAGTATACTTGAAGCAGTAGGAAAGCGTCAATGAAGGAATATCGTGATTTATTGTTAGTCGACTGTTTTTCGTGTTTTCAGGTGCCCCCTGCCACGTCTGGCAGCTATAAACCCATAGACTACCGATCGTTCGTCGACCTGCTCGCTCGCCGTGAATGTCGGCTCTCGACAAACCGTGATGGTTCGTCCTTTTGCCTTTTCCCCCAAAAATGCCTACGTCGAGTAGTCCAAGCCGTTATTTCTTCGCCGTCGCGATTCGCAAACTGTATTAGTTGAATACAATCACGCGAACGAATACTTAGACTACCGGTTTCAGATCCTCGATCAAGGTTGATCATTTCCGATTCCGCATTTAGGTGCGATCGTGACGAAAGGTGATAACTGAAGGACCGTAGAGAACGACCCTAATTGCATATATTTGTCGCGTATTTATACGACCATTCTATTCAAATGCAGCAGACGCAGTTTGCTCTGTGTCCCGGGTGTTACGATCTTGTTTGAAACGGCTCGAACTGGCATTCAACGGTTGCAACAATTGTGGAACCACGGTTGAATTCTTCAGAAACGCGGTGAAATAATGGGAAAATCGTATACAATGGTTCTTATATCCCTTCCCCCCCCCCCCCCTTTACAACCGATGGTTTAGTTATTGTTCGGGAAACCGGTGAATAGAATTTCGTCTAGAATACATTCTATTTTTAACGAACCCTCGGCGCATTCGCACGAATGAGTGCATGCTCACGCCGATGCTGTTTGTTTACCATCTTTCTGTAAAAATATCAACTTTTGCGTGCAATGCGAACCTTTGTGTGCTGAAGGTTCTCTCGAGCGTAGTTTTCATGAAAATGTTGTTGCGAATCGTATGCGCTTAGACGTTTATCTAAACTATATAGTTAATGCAATTCTGAAGAGTTATCGTCGCTACCTGTTTTCATGTACCACGATAACGCGGTTATACTTGCAGCTAAAATGCAGATCTTTATAAAAAAAAATTTCCACTTGAACTATAACAAACTTATAGCAAATAGCATACCGATGTTGCAATTACAAAAAGAAATTCTACAATCACAAAGTTTCGCTCGCAACTTAAAACTTGAAGCCTCTACATTCGCGATCCGATGTTCACATTATTCTTAGACGTCTTCGCGCGATTTATCACTCGCGCATTACTATCTATTCGTTAGAAATGCCAAAATTCTATAATCATAAACTTTCGCTCGCGGTTTAAAACTTGGAGCCTCTACATACGCGTTCCGATGTTCACATTATTCTTGGACGTCTTCGCACGATTTATTACCTGCGCATTATTATCTATTCGTTAACAAATGCCATAAAACTGCGGGAATCATTAAGAAAAATGAATGTACGTGTTATCTAAATGGACTCGACACCAACGAATCCAGAACCTCTTAATTCACTATTTATCAGCGAAAGCGCCACCACAGGATATTAGATACTCCCGGACTCCGGTTTCGTGCAACATCTCACCAGCTGGCGCATTTACATAAACATTTGCAACCGACTAATAGTATGCAACACGTAGATATTAATTCGTATCGCTGGCCATTTCCCCGAGACCTTCTCGAATTTATTAAACGCAGCCTTGTGCCGCGTATAATGTGCTCGAAAACCGCGCGTAACAACTTTCCAGACTCCATTCGGCCGGACACAAAAAGCTAACCGGGCGGCTATCAAGCGGTCTACAAATCGATCCACTCGCGTAATTCTCCACCAAGAATCCAGTCGCATTTGCGCTATCTGCAG
>CM052085.1:12612259-12674990 GCA_028453745.1 Agapostemon virescens
TCTCTCTCTCTCTCTCTCTCTCTCTCTCTCTCTCTCTCTCTCTCTCTCTCTCGCTCTCGCTCTCTCCCTCTTTGGCGATACTTGAAAAAAAGAACAAATCGATGGTAAAACGATTATCAGCCGAGCCTTATTTAATTCGACGCGACTTGAAACTCTGTTCGCGGCAGAACGGCGGTTCCATCGGGTAATTGTTACATCCATGGCTGTCCATGCGTAATGGGGCATTGAAATGTAACCAGGGGCGCCTCGATCCGCTTTTCCAGAACCCATGTGTATGGTGTTGCATAGCGGCGTGTTGCGTATCTCGTTTACCTAACGAAGGATCGCGCGAACAAGTCGTTAATAATACCGCCGTCGCGAATGGATACGTTAGCGGCGCGCAGCACCGCGATTGCGTCTTCTCCGCGATAACGCCTTTAACATTCGTTATCCTGGATAAGAGAGACAAGAGATATAGACGAGAGCGAGAGAAAGAGATAGCAAGAAAGAGACACAGAGTGGATGAGAGGAGAGGCGGGACGGGACCCGAGCCACAGAACCGGCGTTGCAACGATGTTCGGCGCCGATAAAATTAGCTCGTGCAACAGAATCGCCGACAACAGGTTGCACGAGCGCGCGCATGCTCATCCCCTATCCCCTCCTTGCAAAGCTACCCTTGATTAAGTTGGATTATTTCGATCGCAACAGGAATACATGTTTTTGTTCGATCTCTTGTTCTTGCTATCGCGCGCGTGTTTCTATAGGTCTCTCAATCGAAACAACTGAATTTGCGACGATGTTACCGATTCTTTGTGTTACGTCGTAACAACATTTAGATATGCGGATAATATTACATGTTCTCGCTTAGAATCAATTTGGACACCGGGTAGAACCTGAGCCGAAACGTTTGTACCTTTCTTCCGCTATAACCCGCCGAAACTATCTTCATGGGTA
Source organism: Agapostemon virescens (assembly GCA_028453745.1). Lineage (NCBI taxonomy): Eukaryota > Metazoa > Arthropoda > Insecta > Hymenoptera > Halictidae > Agapostemon > Agapostemon virescens. The sequence goes on from CM052085.1 coordinate 12,613,193, forward strand.
ACACCTCGAGACCAGACACGATAACAACACCCAATAGCTACCTATTGGGAGACATAAAGACATAATCGACGCTGATTAGTGTGCTAGGCCTTACCAAAAAATTGTATACATCGGGTCTGTAAATATGTAGTTACCGTCAAACAACCAATAGTTTTTAATAGCTTTAAACATGAATTTTGTGTATGGTAACTACGATGGCACGACACAACCCTCTGCGGCTACCTGCGATCTCGCTACTCCATGAAGGCATAATCGAGGCTGATTGCCGCGCTATAAACGCTCAGTGGCGCTTATGAGCAAGGTGTCTCGGCGGTTTGTTGACGTTTGAAGTTAGAATGCTGACGGACAAGTTTAGGATGATTACAAGGTGAGAAAGTGTACGGTATTTATATGGTGTTTCGGACTTTTAGCGTAACAATCAGCATCGATTATGTCTTCGTGGAGTGGCGCAGTCGCAGGTAGCCGATGGGGGTTGTTATCGCGCCTGGTCTCAAGGTATTGCTCGCAAGAGAGGTTTCGGCGACTTGTGGCGGTAAAAGTGTGCAAATGTTTTAGCCCGGCTTATATACGGTGTCTAGATTAAACCTGAGTGAGATCGTATAATGTTTATTGTTCGGGGAATGAACACCCCGTTTTCCAAATTGTCTGCCTTTTTCTAATTCTCTATTTGCTATAATTGATCGCTTTGCTCTATTACTTTCTATTTACTGCAACTGGTTGTAATTTACTGTAGAGGTCTCTCGGGATAGGTTAACGTGTCGTAGACGTGCCTGGGGATAACCTGCCCCTTTGCAACTTTTCTCGAATTCAGGATTTCCGCCTCGAGGACACCTGCGCACATCTGGAAGCTATAAACTCATAAACCACTCTCTCGCTCTTCGTGGATTTCACCCCTTGACGAACAGTGATGTCTTTTTGCCTCTCTCCCTCCCAAAACTGCCTACATACGGAACGTATCTATCACTTAATCACAAATAACTCCAGATGACAACTTTATCGATTATTGATACCCAAAGTTCTCTCCTCCGCGTTTCAATAATCAACAAAATTGCTATTACATCTGAATCACTGTTCAAAAATTGATCTATACAATAAAACTACCGCGTTCCATCACAAAGGATCGTTCGCAGGGGGATTCATAACGCGAATGGTGCTCGCACGCGATCGCGAATTATACGCGACCACGAACAGTCGTGGCTAAGGTCTCCAATGTCATCGCGAGTCGACTCGCGTAATCATCGATTATTGTTACTGTTTCGGGAGTGGTAGCGGATGGTTGTCGACGCATATTGCGGCGAAATCGCAGCGGACAAACGAGTCAATATCGATGCGTGTTCGTTGTCCCGCGTTGGATAATTTATCGTCCGCTCGGCGTTTCCGCCGCGATTGTTTAGGCAGGCCCGGACGCACCGCTCGGAATATAAATGGCGGTTCGCGATTCCCATGTAGAATGCATGGGGCACCATCTCCCTCCAACTCCTCTCTACCCCGTGGCGTTATTTCACCGCGGCCGAACGAGATCGTTAATAAACGATACGGTTTATTGTGATTTATGTCGTATTGTGCGCTGTTCCGGCGTTGATGAAGCACTTTCATGCGGACCCGGCGAAAGTTCATCTTTTCCCAGCTATCCCTTTTAACGCGTTATACCGCCAAAACCCACCCTCGTTTGTTTATTATACGCAGGGACCAACCCCAACGTTTTCGGCGTTATGAAAATGGAAGCATGGCGATGATATTATGACTTCGCCGATCGAAATGGCTCCCCTAATGGAAAAACTGTGACATGAATATTTTTATTGCTGTTTATCCGACGAAATGCTCGCTGATGTTCTTCCACCCTCTTTCTTTGCATAGTTTAATATCCCCATTTTTCTTTGCAAACGAATTTGTTAGAAGTCCGGTTAGCTGAACGGATCAGAGGGATATTCGATTGCTTAAGTCTCTGAACTGAATCGGGTGTTTCTGAATTGTATAATAAATCGTGTTTGACAGATTTTGCACTCTACATTCGCCATTACGTAGATGAAATTTTAGCTCTTTAAGACTTGCATCTTCGAAATTTGATACTTCCGATATCTTCCAAAATATAATGTACAGAAGCAAAGATAATAGAAGCATAACGAAATTGAATAGGATTTTATTTGTCTTTGAATTCACCGAAACCGATTGTGAAGAAAATAAGATTTTATTCGATCCTTTTACCGCTAAATTTATTCAGGAATTTTAATATTTCGTTGAATATTAAATTGAATGCGATTTCAATTTCCTTTTGTCTTCGTTTTAATTAATTGCAAAAAAAATGAGATTCCATTCGATCGAATTTCTTTGAAGATATCTATAAAATCTGCAATTCGTATGGAGTCAAGCGGTTCGTTCGCACGATTAACAGTTGAAATTTCGCTTTCGGAAGCTATTACTTTCATTTGGACGACAGAAGGCTCGGAGGGCGCCGTCTTACTCTCGCTCGGGACGTTGCGAATTCATTAAAACGACCGCACGCACCGTCATATTTTTCCGGTTGCGCACCAAGAGAACGTTCTTCTTTTCGTTCCCGCAAGGTAAACCGTCGTTTAAAAGTCCTACGGATATAATTACTCGGGAATGAACGGACTTCTTCGTGTAGAATCGTCGGTTTATCGCGTTCATTACTCTTTTCTTCCGACGTTTCTCAAGGCTCGCGGGTTAAGGTAAGACGCTCGCTGGCACGGCGCGGCGCTAACAAAATGTAATTAGTTTAGAGTAATTAGCTGCTCCGCTCACGCTCGTCTTCGCCAAGCCTCCATCGCGCACGCATCTCTCTTTCTCCCTATCGCTATCGACCTTCCTCTCGTCGTCAAAAGTTCCGCGCTTCTTGTCTTTTAATGAGACGACAGCGTATCTCGTGACACGAGAAGCCGATTTACTTTCTGCAGAAACCGTGCGCTTCGACGAACTATGAAACGGACGTCCTCGGACCACTGCGCTTTCTTCTTTTATTATTTTATACCTCAAGGATGGATTATTTCATTGCTACGGTAACCCGTTGAGATATGTGAAAGCTTCGAAATTGAAGTCTCGTTTATACCGTATGCAAACATTATTGTTTCATCTTTTGCTGCCACTGTAGAAAAAGATAACTAGTGAACAAAACATCGAAACCAGCGCATAGATTATATCGGGTCAGCGATACAACTTCTTTATTCATCTTGATTTTCCTATTAGCTTTTCACCAATATATTTGCAACGCTTTTCTGGTTGGAACGAGTCTAAACACGATGGCACTTATTCCACGAAGTAATCAATAATTAATTAAATTGTACACGAGCGTAGGAGTAACAAAGCATTGCTTACACTGTTACATTAACATTAGGATTACGGGATGTGTCAAAATGCGTTCCATTATTATTTATTTGCAATTATTAAGATCGTAAAGGTGCTTTCACAAGGCATGAGTCAACAGTTTCACTTCTTATAAACAAATTTTTATAAACTTGAATAGACACATTCTTGGTAGTTTTATAAAGTAATGCAGAACAGTCGCTTTCAGTGTTCCGTAAACCTAGTGTAAACTTTTTCATGATTTGTACAGTATATTATGTTGCCTATAGATCGTTTTAGGTCTCTAAATTCTACTGGATCGTCGATTTAATAAGCAAATATGCTTCCAATGACGGGCCGTTTGGGCTCATTTTAAACAGAAAAATGCAAGTAATGTGAGGATGAAAGTTTAAAATAGTAAGAGTTGAAAATAAAGAATTCTTACGAACGGAGGATTTAATTTAACATGCTGTACGAAAGCCTGTGTACGAAGCACATTTCGTTTCACAAAGTTCCGTACACCATATTTGTGTGGGATTCTATCTAAAAACAATGAATACGTTCGAGTCTGAAAATTCTTCCCGCATAAATATTCAATGTCCAGACGGGACCGGTGGAGCCAGCAGCGCGTTAATTATTATTTCAGACGTTTTATAGTGCTCGGTACCCGGTGTTAATTTAAAAAGTTCCGAAAACACGTCTGGCCTCGATACGATACAGACGCGCGGCGCCTAAAAGGGAGCGTTGTAAATTATTGCGATTAGTTGGCCAGTGCCGGATACGTTCTAGATTCGCAGCACTAGACGAGGGACACGTCCCTTTTCAGGAAATAATGAACTCCGGCTTTAATTAACGCCTTTATTCCGGCCCGTTTAATTAAATAGAATGTCTCGGAACTAAGTTACAGCTAACGCTGAAGGCTTCTTTTAAAGGGGCGCGTAGCCGGCGTTGTTTTATGTAAATAGATCTCCCCGTTGTAGTTCCGCGACTCGCGAAATTAACTCCTCGCGTCCAAGTGCCGTGCTTGGTTTCATCAGCAACACCTTCGTTTCGTTGAGATTGCGATGTCAACATCGCTCGTCAAAATACAATCGCCGGCAGACGTTAATGAAACTTCAGAAAATTGTTCTATTAACGCGTTCACTGCCACGTTCATGTCCACGAAAGTCTCGGGAAATCGAAACAACTTATTTAACGCCAGGTTTACGTAACTATTTTGCACTAGTTTGTAAAAATAACGAGAATTCGTTTGTTCGAATTTTCAGTAATTTTTTAAATAACCTACACATGGATAGAAAATTGTTTGATAACTTACAGTCTGAGTGACCGTAAATTAAAAATATTAGAACCCGTCATTTTGACGAGTATCATAAGGGCAGGTTAAGGGCAGAAAAATACAAAAAGCAAAGTTTATCGTAACTAGACTATAGATTTTATGTACTTATGGTAAAATTTGACAGATTAACCCTTTGCACTCGAAAATGTTTAAACTCCAATACCAAGTCATTTATTCTGACTGAAAATATCTTCATTTTGCATGATTTAATTCTTCTTATACATACGGAATTGTTTATTGTTTTCATCATTACAATAATTGAATATTTATTAATTTCTTAGATACAAACACAATAAAAACAGTATTTTAAACGATAGAGTGCTAAGAGTTAAATACAAAAATAAAAAATATTCGAATAATTTAAGGTGATTTTTTAAGATAACTGAAAGAGAAAATATATTTTTCTTTAACTTTAGTTTTGAACAATTTTTATTGTACACAAAGCTCCGCCGATTAATCTGAATATTTATTGTTTTACTTAATAAAGCTTAGCAGAAATTGTAAAACATTTGTGAAACAAAGTATTAATACTATTTAAAGAATATTGTCTACTTATTGTCCACTTATATTCAATAATTGTTTATAGAATATCCTTAGCAGGTGGCTTACAAACGCCGTCAGTATTAACAGAGCTATGAAAGGACAAGCATACGCTACACAGTAATAAAGAGCAATAAAGTAACTGAAATTACTATGTAATTCCCTTCTGCATGTAATTCTTTATAACCACTGCGAAGCAGTATCGTAATTAACACTATGAATAGTGTACTTTTCAAATCCATGAACTCAATGATCGCATATGTAAATTTTAACATAAAAGAGTACTATTTACCCGAGTTTAGTTCTTTAATATTTGCATATAAAGACAAATGTGGATGATTAATTTTTTCCAAACTTGTCAACTAATTTCAATTGAAATCCATTGTACAGTTAATACTATAAATCTTTTACTAGTTGTTTTTTCATATTTTTAAGACAGTAAAACATTTCAAATCAGCGCGAAAATTCAATATTTTTATTCAAACCGTTATCGTTTATTATTGCATATTAACATTTGTGATATTAGTAACACCAAACAAGTAATACAGCCTTAGCTATAATGTTTTAAGAGCGTTACTATAAACGACGTTTAAAAACACTAAAAAGATGCAAGATAGAAACTTTAACACTAGAACAACCGAACGATAAATCCAACGATATACATTGCTTTGTGTTAATAACATCTATTCAAACTTCATTCAATTTTTATTGCAACTCGTGGTTCATTAAAGAAGTATATTGGAAAATTTCCAGTGAAAACATTTTTATAACTTTAGTAATTGAGAAAAAAATAAGTAGGGACCAGTCATTTTGACTGATTTGGTAGTTCTAATGTTAACAACATCTATTTTAAAACGATTCTGCATAAAGTTTTCGTTACGGAAATTTTCAGCAATAATCTGAATATTACGTAATAAAACGTAGGAAAAGCACTTTGAAATCTTTCTGATTCTCTTCCAGAAAGTCGCGGAAGCGTCCCGAAAGAAGGCACATAAAAGGAAAACTTCCAGCGAAGTTTAGTGCAAATAGAAAATCCCTTGTCCCGAAAGTGTCCTGTTGTCCTGTCACCTTTTACGGCCCGGAAGCCATTTTTCTGAGCTTTTACTGCAGGTTCGCAGAGTTGCTGGCTGTGAAACGTTACGCACGAGTAACCACGTATCGGTTAATGTTACCCAATGAAACGACGAACCATCTCATCGTGCAAATATTCAGGGTGAAACAGAGAAAGAGCGGAAACGGTATCCGCCTCGTCGTTAATTTTCAGCCTCGTGCTAACTTACTCTTTGCCCGCTCGGTCTCGAAATTATTAAACCTCTCGTCTCTCTCAAGTATTCGCCACTCTCGCTACGCAGTCGGTGAACGACCCCTTTCCGCGCTAATTCGAAATAATAGTTAAAATACAGAGTGTCGCCTAGCCGAGTGGCTGGGATCATCTATGGTTGCTTGCCCTATCGATTAGACCCGTTCTTCCCGTGACACGACCTTCGAGGAAGATCAGCTTTGCAATGAACGTCTGCTTAGAACTGGTTCTCGTACTCGCTGTAGAACTGTTTCAACAGTGAACCTATCTCAGCGGGTCAACTGACCCTTTCCAGACTTTTCATAGAAATCGATTCAATGGATCTCTCTCCTCAATTATACATTGTAGTGAAAGTCGCAAATAATCCAAAATAAATTAAACCTTAGCATTTTTATAAGACAATGCAGCTAATTGTAATGCTTGCTAGGTTTAGTGTTAACGCGAAATTTTATTTCACAATATAGCAATCGATTCGATAGTTTTCGGTATTCAATCTTTTATATATATTCAATATCATATTCAAATATATATATATTCAAATATATTCAATTTTGGCAATTTTATAAGACAATATTAACCCTTTGCACTCGAAGCTGTTTTAACTCCAGACCCAAGTCATTTTTTCTTACCCAGAATATTTTCATTGTACACGATATATTTCATCTTATACATACGAAGTTCTTTTACTATTACTCGTCCTTGCAACAATTCAATTTTTAAAAATTCTTCAGAAAGCCCCAAACTATACTTTCGATTTTCGAAGAAAATTGTTAACTTCCAGCTGCTATAATTTTGTTTAAAAAATTTTGAAGGCTTCCCTAAAAGTTTAGAATCTCTGCTCTCATAATCTGTCATACCGTTCTTTTTTTATCCAAGTCACTTTTAAACTAAAGATGTAATAGAAAACAGAAGACATTCTTTTTGGGCAATTCTACAAATTCAAACGATTCTAGAAACGATAGAAAATTTGTTCGCAACTGAATCCACCATAAATTTGAAGATTAGAAAACTTGATGTACGATTTTTATACAAGAAACAACCTTGTATATCCCAATTGCAAATATTTAAAATGTATGTTTATATTTTCTCATATTTCTACAAAATTTCCTAATAAAATCGAATGCCTCGTTAAATTGAAGGTACAAATTACTCCAAATTCAAGCACCTTCTTAATCTTCAACAAAAACAAGCTCTTCCGCATAATATTTATAATATCTTTACATAAACAACTTTTTTCTGTTCATACGATAACCATGTTTAACAAAAGTAGGGAAAATAGAACACATTATATACAAAACGAAAAAAGGAATAACCGAGAAAATTATAGATAAATAAGTATCGAACGCCATTGATTAGAGAGTAAACACAATTATTGCGACTACAAATTGCCGTATCAGCGTGACCTATTCAACGATCGTGTAGCATGCGATTCATCTATTTTACGCGAATTTTATGACGCGTAGTGAAACTTGAGCATATCCCAGCAGGGCCCTTATCAGCCCCCGAGGCACGTTAAACAGAAGCGAACGGCGTTCGGAGTTACTCTAATTCCCGGCCGATAAGAGCTACAATTTTACGATCGCAAGCCGAAACCGCGAATCAGCATGTATGGGAACTCAGGATTGGTAATTAGGTTTCCAGGCAGTTCCCGACGACAATATGCACGCGTGCGCACCCATCAAATCGCATTAACCGGCGCGCACACGCGCCACATTATAGTCGCATTACGCTAATTGAACATGTGTTTCTCGCTACGGAATTGTACTAGGGATACGGGTTGCGTCACCCCCGATATTTTCGCAATTCGTCCACCATAGCTCCGATAATATTGCAATATTAAAAAAGAAATGTTGATTGACGTAATACAAACATCTTGTCCTGTTAGATCGCCAACGCAGTACTAAATAGCCAATGTTGATAATCCTGATCGATATTATGTACGTATTGGTGTAAAAATGATTTATACGTTATTTGTAATTGAATAACTTTCTAACATGTGGAACAAATAGCTGGAATTATTTGAGATGCTGGAAGTCGATGTGTGAATAGTTATTGTGTTAATTGCTATTGATCGCAATTGCGAAAGTAACGATCGCGATTTTCAAGTTTTTTATTGGTGCTTACAATGATAATATAAACAAGTATTGAAATACGAATGATACCAAGACTAGATTCATTTAAATTTGGTGGCACTTTCTTTGTAATATCGAACAAAATGTTTAAACGAATGTAATTTCTGTTTGAGATCATGGATGTTAATTGAAATGAAAGATTCTAGATTTAGTTTTTAATTTAGAGCAATTATTAAACGTTTCTCTGAAAAATATGTTTGCTTATTTTTTATTTTAAGTTTAAAAGAAAGAATAATACGTAAATGCTGTAAATTCTTATTTAATGTCAAAATATGAATTTTTGCGAATATTCATCTGTTCGTCGTTGATTTTACAATTTCATAATTAGTAATGCAGTCAGAAGGATCAATCTGCGTACAAAAGTGAATCCAAATGGTAGAACAAAATTCCTTTGTCGAGAGATGCGTTGTCGAGAGAATTCAATTTAATAATGGTCTGGTAGACTTTGCCTTTGTGTCTGATCATTACCGAACAATACTACTGTCACGAATATTCACAAAGGATAACAGTTGGATTTCATAATGATGTGATATAAATTGCTATACACGAAAACATTAACATCTGTGTAAAATGAATCGGACTGACATTTATGTCTTGGGTAAGTAGAAACGGTCAGTCATGGGCAGACACATTATATCGATTTTTATTAAACAGCACGGGCATGATCGACGAATTTTCAAATAAAATCAATAAATTAGGCAAACGAAGCATATGATTCTTCATTTTCCACTTATTTTTTCTTTATTACAATAATATAACTTCAAATTTTTAATTGTAAATACAATATTCTAATAAAAGTGACCCTCCAATAAAATTTCCCTGTCTCCACTGAAGAATTAATTGTCTCCTTTCAAGTTTAGGCACTCAAAATAGTATTTTCAGATATTTGGTATTCGCAATACTTGAAATATTCATAATTAACAATACAAAAATATAAAAACATGTAAAGAAAGATGATTGAACAGTTTTCTAAAGTTTTTACGTAAAAAAAGGGGAAAATTTTTCATATTACAAAATATATATGATACCGTTACATAATTAAACTACGAATATCCAAAAAAGATTTATAACACTTGCAAAGTAGAATATAATTAATATTCGTGACATTTCTTCTCTTTTTTCGCTTCAAGATATTGTCTAATTAACAAAATTAACATCAAAATCTATGAGCATGAAAACTCGAGTGATAATTCGCAATTAATAGTAAACCTACCACAGCGGATCAAATAACCTTTTCAAATTTTTTATTATACGATTATTGAAGTTACAAAATTGTCTCCATAGCAATCGATTCAATAGATTTCTTTGCTCAATTATACATTCTAATGAAAATCGCAAATAATCCAAAATAAATTAAATCTTGGCAATTTTATAAGACAATTCGCACCAGCTAATTTTAATGTGGTCGGTACGTCTAGTGTCAATTAAAAAAATGACGGCACAAGATACAGTGAAAGTGTTCATATAAAAAACGATTCCGTTTGTGCGGAGTTTTCAAAGCGGGTGTCCTTGAAGACGAATCTTTGCGAAACACATCTTCGATTCGCCTTTTTGATTCGCTTTTGCACAGACTCCGAAGCACCGCAACCGGATCGAGCGACAGTATAATTACAATAACAATTTCCTTGGCGCAGTCTCGCGGCAATAATCGACTCGGTATTCGCGCCACATAGGACAGGGGAGAAAAATGTAAATCGGGCAAGAGGAACGTGACTGAACAACGCGCGGTAAATAATCTCAATTCTAGGCGGCCGCGACGAATAAAAAGGCAAAACGAAGAATAGGGCAGAGAAAGAAAAAAGAAGAACGAAGAGGAAGGACACAGGGGATGAGAGAATAAATTGCTTCTCGTGGCTACGTCCTTCGTATCATCGTGTATTACCGTTAACTCGGCCCTTGCGATAGCGATTGCCACGGAATTCATTTTGGTTCTTTTTCCACCCGCCTGCGGATTGCGCCCGATCACCTTCGTCGTTCAACCGCGACGAGCGAAACCCGTCCAATATTTCAACCTACCCGAACAGAACGACCTCTAAACATCGTTAGATACAAACAGTGATCATAACCCTCCATTCCTTATCGCCGTTTTCAAATTATACGTTCCCCGACTCGCTCAATGTTCGCTAAAGATAACACGAGCGTAACTCCGCGCGATTTTTAACGATTCCGCTGCTGACTCGCAGCCGAGGCGATTTATTTTTTGAAACGGTAACTGGCGAAGCGAGATTCAAGATATTAACACGAAACCTACAGAGCATTGAGATTGGTGACTGTTGTGAAGATTTTATAAATTTTATAGGTAAACCCTGGTTTTAATCGCGGTTAAGATAATGCTTGCGTTAAGTGTAATTCGTTACTTCGTTTTATAAGTGCAGTCGATTCTATAACATTTTACAGCTGGGGTGTGCAAAGAATAGAGAAAATTCTATACAATTGTTGAGAAAATCATTTTGAGATGGTCTGTATTAACTTCCAACACCTACTGTTTCGCTAGCGTGTTGAGTACACTTCTTTCAAATTTTGTCACACCCGTTACATATTTAAAAATATTTTAGTTATAAAATTCGAGAGACAAATAATCTAAATCAACGCATGTACTAATAAAAATTTTAAGCAGGCTTTAGTTTATGGTACAAAAGAAGCAAACGAAGATAATTTATACTGAGTTCGTTCATAATATTTAATGTTAAGTAATTTCTTAATCATGACATTTGATGAAAAGGATTAAATACTGTTCTAACCAGATTTTACTTTTAGATTATTTTTGCAGTCGTTTCGTTGACGTAATTTTAACATTCTACAGATTTATCCAAATTTTAAAATGAATTTTCTAATGCACGATACACGTCCAGTGTAACAAAGGCTATGGCCGGGTTGGTAGGAAATTTTCGGCCCCGACGGTATTTTGCTCGAGCTTGGAATATGTGATAGCCTACCCAAAAAGACCCCCGTCTGCCAAGTTTCAGCCCCATACCTCATCTGTAAGGGTAGTTATTGAGAAAAATAAAAAAACGATTTCTTGACCCATTTTTCCTATTTATTAACTAACTAACTAATTAAAAATTGTAAAAAAATTCTGACACATTTCGGATACTATGCCACATGTTAGGTATTATTTTCAGATTTTTCCGTTGCAAACTCTGGTTGTAAATAATGAAAAACATAAAAAAATGCCGATTTCATATAGTAATCTTAAGATGTACACTGCGGATTTAATTTAGCAATGAGATATAATTGTAAATATTATGCTCATTTTTTTCAAATTCCTGAGAGGGGGGTAAGCGTGGTAAAAAAAACCACTTTTTTCAGTGTTTTTTTTAAGTTATACTCATTTTTTCTTAATATAAAACATGTAGTATGTAATATTGAACTTTCCTGCGTTAAAAAAAAATGTTCTAGATTTTTTTAAGTTGCGTACTGTAAAAAATTTTAAATATTGTTAAAATAGTCGAAACATAGTTAAAAATTGTTTTTACAATGATTCATTAACAATTACATGGCTAGTAAATAAAAAAACATGTAATTAACGAAAAAAAAGAAATTGTCCTGACTGGGATTCGAACCTTGTCCAAAAAGCATCCAGCGGTTCCACAGTCAGGAACCATAGCAGCCGAGGCAACCGGCGACGTTGAAATCATTTTCGAAACATTGGAATATATCGTATATAATATTATTTTAATTTTTTACAGTATACAACCTAAAAAATCTGGAACATTTTTTTTAACGCAGGAAAGTTCAATATTACATACTATATTTTTTATATTCAGAAAAAATGAGTATATCTTTAAAAAAGACGCCGAAAAAAGTGGTTTTTATTTTTTTTTACCACGCTTACCCTCCTCTCAGGAATTTGAAAAAAATTGAGCATAATATTTACAATTATATCTCATTGCTAAATTAAATCCGCAGTGACATCTTGAGATTACTATATGAAATCGGCATTTTTTAATGTTTTTCATTATTTACAACCAGAGTTTGCAACGGAAAAATCTGAAAATAATACTTAACATGTGGCATAGTATCCGAAATGTGTCAGAATTTTTTTACAATTTTTAATTAATTAGTTAGTTAATAAATAGGGAAAATGGGCCAAGAAATCGTTTTTTTATTTTTCTCAATAACTACCCTTACAGATGAGGTATGGGGCTGAAACTTGGCAGACGGGGGTCTTTTTGGGTAGGCTATCACATATTCCAAGCTCGAGCAAAATACCGTCGGGGCCGAAAATCACCTACAAACCCGGCCATAGCCTTTATGTAGGATTTGCAAACTAAGAAAATTAAGAAGGTACTCGGGATAATAAACTCCGGAGTTTATGTATTTATGCCAAAAACAGAAGGTTCAATTTAAGAGAATTATAAATATTAAAAGAATTTAAAAATACGAATGAATTATTCCTGGGTCACCGAAATCGTTCGAAAAAAGAAGGAAATTTTTATTCGGTTCCTGTTCCTTGCAATTGATGCAGACAGTTGTTAATGCAAATTCTCTATTCGTTAAATAACGTACGTTGATTTTAAAGATGTTTTGTGGTAGTTGTTAATGTTTGAGTTTGCGGTAAAAGTACTGCAAACTTAAACATTGGCAGCTACTTTAAAAGAAGATTTACGAAGAAGGAAATCTGCTTCATAAATTTGCATATGGGTTTCCACGGTGCAAACAGGTAAAGTAAGGAACGTTCGGAAAAGGATTTTCAGAGGTTAAGGTAGTAAAATACGGAAAACTTGCTGAAAGGCTCAACCAAACGTATCTCGAGTCAAGTTCGTTCGCGGCTTTTGCCGATGATGTACATTAGGCTCGTATGGACCTCGTCCTGGGACGTTCGCACGGCCACGAGCCAGGTCTCATAAGGAACGATATGCTCATCCGAATTAACGGTTTCGAGACGCGTTTTTATCTCGGCATCTAAATGATGCTCCGAGCGTATTTAATCCCTGCGGCCGCATTACACGGAACTGCTTTTTGCCGGGCACATCTCCTTTCCGGCGAGTCGAATTTGCATTTCGAGCGACCGGTCTCACGCGGTCGCTTGCAACCCAACTTATACGAACGACTTCGGGGCCTTATGCGGTCGGCTTCAGGAAGAACTTCACGAAAAATCTCTGGATGCATCCTTGGAAGACCGTTCCCATCGAAACTGTTACACGAACATAGATGCCGTTTCTCTACCAGCTGGGATCGAAAATTCGACAACATTGTTCGTAACTATTTTATTGCAACATGGAATCATGCCTTCTTTAACGCTAGAATTACCAGGCCAGTCAAAATGACTGATTTGTAACTTTTTCTTTCACAATCCCAAAAATTATAAAAGTATCTGTATTCGAAAGCTTCGAATAAATTTCTTCATTGAAGCAAATCATTAACATAACATTGGGACCAGGTCCTGTCATTACCAGACAATATACTAGTGTTAAAATAAAAGAGTACAGATTAACACTAAATCTACATCGCGCCGTCGAATGACCGTTTTCAAATTAATTATTTTGCAATTATTAGCACTGAGTTTATGGGACGTGGTAAAATGTTAAGTGATAGATATTTAGTTGATTCTGTTTGGAATTTTTGTCACGAGTCTGATTCGATATCATAACGCAAGGAGAGTTCCCCTTATATTGGATAATATCTAATAGCTGTATATTTAACGGTTAAAGTTTTATCCAGTTGTTGTACCCTGTCAATTATAGAGGAAATTAATAATATTATTTTATAATTATGTCGTATGTCTTAGTAGTGGAATAACGAGAGGAATAAATAATAGGATTCTAAACAGATGCGATTTTATAGATGTATTACCATTCAGACTTTTCATACTGTTTTTTTTTAATACTTTTACAGTGCAATTAGAGTGTTGATCCATGCCATCGTATGTTTAAATATATTCTACATCGACGTCTACACTTCGTAACGATAAAAACGAGACCTACGACAGATTACTGCAATACGGAAGATTGGCCAAGCTAAGTGGGATCCTCCATATTAACGAGTCAAATGATCCTTCCTATATTTTCCATTTTATAATTACTGAAATTATAAAATTTTCTCTACAGGAATCGACTCAACAGATGTTTTTTGTCCAATCATACATTGTAATAAAAATTCCACAAAATTCGAATAAATTGCTTCTTGTCGATTTTACAAGACAATGCGCAGTAGCCAATTTTACTGCTAGATTTTAGTGTTAAGAGACACGAGTTCCAGGATTCGGCGAGTACGATTAAAATGTTGATTCATGGTGTCGCGTGTTCAAATATTTTTCACATCGACGTCTGCATTTTATGGCGATAAAAACTAGATCTAGCACGGATTGGTGGAATATGGGGGATTGGCAAAACTAAATGAGAAACCCAAGGCGACGTAACAGTAAAACGACGACTGTCGCCAATTAAATTTGATCTCCAATTAAATGAAATTTTAATTCACCATTTTCGTGGCGATATGCCAGCCGACCCTGGCGAGAATGGCGACGAGAACAGAGAGTCCATCCTCCCATGACCCGTCCTCGTAATCTCTCGTCCCAGCCCCGGGATAACACGTGGAAATAACGCAAGCCTCGCGTGTCAATTATCGCGGCCCGAAACCAACGAACCTGTTCGCACGCATCCGGAACAATTTCCTCGTCACATGGAACCAGTTCCACCTGTGTCGACGTTTCAATTATGTCACTCGTCAAGGGGGAGGGGAGGTGGCCCTAAAATTCCACTTGTTTCGCGACGTGCCCTCCCTCTCCTCTTTAGAAATCATCGGTCATTCACGCTCGCAAACGAAAGTCATTCGGTCTCGAGTTTTGCCGATGGCGATCAAAAACGTGCTGATGTATATCCGCTGTTACGACGACCGTCCGTGTGGACTCACCATAATGTAAAATTATTGTGTGGTGAACAACCCCTAAGGAAGTAATAGGAGATAGGGGTTGCCACGGATCTGTTGTGCCAACAGACAACGAGAATAGTCTAAGTCTGCCTTTCGAACAGTTTGAACAACGAATTCGATAAAGCTAAGCTGTTTTGCATATAAATAATGAGTAACTTGTAAATAAATAGTTGTACAAACGAGATGCCGACTCCGACTGCAGTTCCTGAGTCTATTTTAACCCAGTCAAAATCTTCAGTAAATAAAATTGTTTCTTATTTCAAAAACAGCGGAGACAACAAAGTAATATTTACTGAACCATCCTGCACAGCAAAAATAGTAAAATTCAATCTGAACCGGTCGAACAATTGCAAACTAATTGCAATATTCGAATTACATGTCACTCGCTGAAGAACCAAATGAGCAAAGTAATGAAAAGAATGATTACTCACCGAATAATTTATCAACTTTTTATTTTTAACGGTACCTCGTTGAGGCCGCTGCGCTGACAGAACAAGGCGTGACTTCTTGAAACGTAATCGCGCGGACGATCGGTGGGTTCCCAAAGCCAAAACCGGTCGCAAAATCGCATAATCGTCGCCAGGCCACGTCCACCTAATTTCGTTTTAATTCACCGAGTCCTCGTGACCCGTCTACCGTCGCAGATTCGCGTTACAACATGGTTTCACGCGCGAATCCAACCCGCGATCTAGCAAGTACCGTTTCCGTGTCTCGCGACGAAATTAAATCGGGACAAAACGGGACGGGTTAATTGTTCATGCGAGCGTCATTAATTTTTCGGTACAGTTACGATCCGCGTTTTCGCAGCCGTTTTCAACGGGATAACGGACAGGCCGCCGCGAACTTGAACTAGAATCGCGGTGATTTATCGATCGTTTCGATGCGGCTGAGATTGAAGGGGAAATCTAGGTGACGGTCAGGGCAAACGAGTCCGGTAATACGAGAGTATAACTGTGGACGACGGTCATAGTCAGGATCAGGCGGTTTATGTTCCGCGAAACCGTGGTTGTTCGCTGGCAAAAATTAATCGATCGAACGAATCAAGAGTCGAATCGAGGAACGATTCGTATTTGCACGTTGGAAATATTTTTATTGACGACTGAAGTATACGAAATTGCAAAAGTTGTCGCGGATCAAGAAAATATTAATGTTGGAGATTTTTAAATCTAAGAGGTATGATGATTGTACCTTTCTTTTTAGATGAAATCAAATGTTGTTAATTTGTAATTAATAGTAGTATAAAAGATATAGATTGTCTGTTCTCTTCTGAAATATTGTTAGCGATAGAGATGTTATAATTACTTTACTTACAACGAAAATGGTATGGAAATGGGTTAAGGGAGGGTTTAATCATCCAGAAACATTTAGAACGTTATTATAGTAAAGTGTATTATCATCTTCGCCTTTAGAAATATTAAAAAGTATTCCACTGCATTGTTACGTTATTTAAATTTCTTTATAACATTTTCGTAGAGGTAGATCGTTTACCATTTCGTATTTGGTATAAAGCAAACGATGCACTGTTTTATTAATATTCTTCTAAAGTATTATTATCATATATATCATTATTATTAATAGGAACATTGTATTATTGCTCACATTTGACACAAACACAAATAATTCATTTAATAATCATGTCCTCGATTTTTATCGAATATTTTCTACGGAGGGGTAGCAGTTCTTTTCTTTTATCTGTTCAACTCTTCGCGCTCGACTGTCTCTTTCGAGAGATTATTTGGATTATTTTTTCTTAAACACTGGATCAGTGCCGGTATTTTTATACTTGTTGCGTGGGAGTCCTCTCTTAAGTTACTCGGATCATTAGAACAGCGAATATCTCTGCTATTGCCGATATCGCGGTACAAAGTGGACGTCGGCTTATCGAGCCTCGTAAAAAAGCAGGGAACATCCCTGAACGTGAAAAGAAGAGGATAGGGAGCTCGAGGGTACAGAAAAGAAGAACGAGCAGCGATACAATGGCGCGTCCGAGCCGATCGAACACGGACTACCGGGGCCATGTAGCGACAGGATATCAAAAGTATCCTTTATTTCTGCGAGGGAACACAGCACACTTGTCAGCCAACCCTCTATCGTGCCACGTCCGCTGGGGTAACTTTATACTCGGGATGATATTCCGTGTCTGCCCCCTCTCGCCCTTCTTCCCATACCCCCAAATCCGTTGAAACCTTCTCTCGCCCTCTGATAAAGCCGTCTCGCCGAAAATTCAACAGATACAGGCGAATTTATTCTGTCTCCCCTTTCACCGGGAACGAGAACTAAGTGGAACGAGAGGATAATCCGAATGATACCGATGAAGAAGAAAACGGACCGACTCTTAAGGCGATTTCAAGAAGAATGAGACACGGGATTTCGGTGAACCCTGGGAAACTAGGCTTGTACGCCAATTTTTTAGCCGAACGCACCGCATACGCCGTAGAAACCCTTTCCGTGCAGGGTATCTCGCCTGATTTTGACATCTTATGTCTAGAATTGTCTAGACATCGCGTCTGGGTCTGTGTTTCGATCAAGTGGTACCTGTCGCTTTTGAGATATTTATACGGCTGGAAGTTAAGCCTTTTTGTTTTCGAAATGGGAAACAGACCAACCGTACTCCACTCAATGACTATCTACGCATCGCAGACCCATCAGGAGCGGAAAGGCGACACCAGTTTCGGGGAAAGATCCTTGAACAAGGGATCTTTGTGCAACGTATTACAAGGCTTCGTGGGAAAACGGAATCGCGAAGTCAATAGGCGTTGCACAATTTAGGATTACGCCCCAAACTGGTGATTCATCCCCCATTTATCCCTACTAAAGGAAAAATCATTTTCCGCACTTTGGTAGGGACAGACCAGGAGGATTCTGCGCATCCTGGGATTAGGACATATACAACCTTTAGCACCACGAACAATTACACATTCATAGAACATTTTCAACCACGAACTAGTACACATCTATAGAGCATTTTAAACTTCGGACTAGGACAAATTCAGATAATTTAGAATTTTGAACTTTTAGAACGTTAGAACCTTTGAAACTTTAAATTCTTAAAAGCAATAGATGTATATTTACGAATGCAAAATACATTAATCTATTGACGTAAATTAGAGCGTTATTGCCTTGAAGCAGCGACAATTAGCTCGAAATATCTTGATTGTTTATTATCGGTTGTAGCGGGAACTGTATCGAGGAAAATTTGATAGTATTGAATAGGGCATATTTTATAACTAATGACTTCCTTGGGAAATCTAGTGTTAAGAACAATTATAATTTGATTATCAAAAGTTGATTCCAATGTGTTCGAGTAGAGAAGAGAATGATGATCCGTCACACATTTCACACAAGACTTCTACGGACTTCTATAAGAACTCTGAATTTCTGTAAGAGGATTAAAAATCTGTAAGAAAGATGGCAAACCGTCCTCGATAACGATGGAGATCATATAATAGATTATAAATAAAAACATGATTTTACTGCTAAGTTTGTTTTCCATTTCCATAGAGCATTCTAGAAAAAATCGAGAACGATGCATCCGACGTCTCTGCGCGATGCACTAGCGGCAGGACATCAAGGAAAGCATATGTACGCTAAAACGTACTCTAAAACCTTCTGCACAAAGGAGAAGGGTCCAAGTATTTTTGTTGTTCCTCGCGCGGCTCATTTGAGAGAAAAAGTTCCTTCGGCGAGTCGGAGGCGTAAAGATGGAGGGCCCACGGGGCCACATAGTACGTGAAATCCGGCCCCTGGCGGGGGTTCGATAATAAATATGCAAAAAGGAGGACCGTTGATGCCGTAAATAAAAACGGCAGGTTTGCGTGCCGCGTCCTCGAAGGAGTCAGAACCTTTGAAATAAAAGGACAAGAAAGAAAAGGGAGAAAAGACCTACGCAAGGGAAGAACAGCGTCGCGGGAGGGGTCTGAAAAAGGGGGTGGAAGATGCAACGGGTATGCACCGACGTCAGTGCAACGTGTCCCGGTAATCTCTTGATTTAGTTCGACTTAGTGCTACGAACGCGTACCTTCTTCTTTTTTCTCTCAACTTTTTAATCGCTTCTTTTCGGGCCAGCGAACATCTTTGCCCGGAATCCTTTCAGCGCAGCCGTAAGGGACGATGAAGATAAAGGAGCTCTCCTCCCCGGGGAAACGGTTGTACGGATATCTCGGGTGGAGAATCATCGAGCCGCGATATCGGGCTGACGTCTCTATTTATAGAAAACTCTGGCCACGGTAGGTTAAATTCGGAAGTGTCGATTCTGTTTTACGGTCGACCGGGTGTGCGAGTATCTTGCGAACGGGGCCAGACAACGACGGGGAACTTAGGCGAACGGAGAGTCGAGGTAATCCTTTTGCGGTTGGATGAAATTTTCGAGCGATTGCTGCGGGAGGAATGCGGGTGTTGTGTTCGGAAACGGGGAATGGAATTGTAATTTATTGGGGACGTTTTAATTGGAACGATAGCCAATTATTGAAATGAGGATTCCTATGCAGATTCCTATTTTCACAGGGTATTTTGCAAACTTCTTGTATCAGATAAAATTGGATGGTTGTGTCGATCGTTTCTCTAGGCCCTTGCGTATCGATCAATTGTCGTCGTGCTACAGATAATTTTAACGCGAGCTACATACCGTTCAGTCAAAAAAGGTACGAGAGACGGCTACTTTCTGGGCAGCACCTTTGATGTAACTCGTTCGACTGTCCCTTTACATTAGTTACATAGGCAAGCGGAAAGTTTAAATTTATTGGATTCCATTGTCTTATTTCCAGCCATCCCTAAGTCGTATAAGATATGCTAAAAAATGCCCTTCAACCGATTCAATGGCTCCTATGTTATTCAATAGAGTATATACAATCGAGTGAATACAAATTTACCCTGTAACTTCACCCCTGGTCACGATAGAGGGTTCAAATTTTACATGAAGCATTTTCTAGTTATACCCTATCGAATGGCATAGGAACCATTTAAATCGGCTGATATTTTTTACAATCTCACCCGGCTATACCTTTTCATTTCCATTTCCCTCGTACAAGATTTCCCTTCTGCGATGATATACCGATGTAACTTATTTTGCGATTCATAGTTGTTGAAAATGACTTTCTGCCGAAAATTTTCGTGATCCAAGAATACATCGATGCACAAAATAATCGGCACATATTACGACGTTTCCGCAGCGGTCGATGCTCGAAGGATACGCGGAAGCAGTATCGCAATACGAGAGTAGTCATACGACCAAAGTACCGATCGGTGACCATCGCGCGTAACGCATACGCGTATTGTCGCGCGAAAGAAGTCGTAGGAATCTCGCGATACAAACAGCCACGATACATGTATCACACGCTTGCATCGTTGTGCGAAAGAGATCTAAGTTTGATAATAGTGACGGAAAAAATTAGGAACTAGAGTAACTACACGATTACTGTATTCCGAAGACAAGGTAGAACGATTACATAATGATTAAGCTAGGTACTCACCTGTACTCGTTGCCGATGACGGTCTTGTTTCCGCTGTCGTCGTTCCAGTTCCTCTTTTTTCTCGATCAGCGACCGAATCTCAACAGTGGCACCCGACGCGGTGGTGTCGTCAGGTACGTCCGTACACGAGGGTAATCTCCTCAGGGTGGATGATACCGGCTCGTCCTCGTCCTCGCTGTAACTTTCGACCAGAAGCTCCGAGTCGCTCTGCAAAGTGAGTTAGAGCTTCGTTTGAACCAATTACGCCGGTGCTGCGAAAAGTCATCGAGACCTCCTAACAGTATTTACTAACAACTCCCTTCGCGTCGAGCTTGTTGCTTCAATTTTTAAATTTAATTAAGCCCTTCCCATGGCCGGTCGGACGCACGTGTCCGACTTAAGCAGCCGAGCGAAGGCTAATTCCAATTTAACTTCTATCGCAAACACGATTATCGAGGAACGGCTGAAAAATTGTTCGAAAGAACAATTTCGAGCATCGAAGAGTCGACACGGCACTGTAAATATAGTTTTCTAAGCCAGCTACCTGTGTGGAAAAGTTAATAACACACTTTGACGCGAAAGTAATTAATATACTTGCAGATGTGCATGCAAAATATGAAGTCTCTGCTGCATTACAAGAAATAGGAGTTGCGTTAAAGTTTGTCGCTTTCTTTAATGATTTTAACCCTTGGCACTCGAATGGCGCCTCTAGGGCGTCACTAAAAATTGTCACATTATTATTAAAACAAATTTTCCATAGCTAGAATTGCCATACTATTATCCAAATAACTTTTACAAAGCTAGAATTGCCATACTATTACGAAAACAAGTTTCAATTGATGTTTTTATTACAATTATTAGAATGTAGAAGAATTCAGGAATAATGCTACTATACTGTCATCCTCTAATTTCGGTTATAGTAATTAAATTATTTCGATTTTGACGAGGAATTTCTGTAGTTTATACTGTAGTTGATACTCATTAACATAAATCTGTGTTAGGTAATGAACTTACCTGCTCTGGAGGTGAGCTCGGAATGCTAGTGCTCGAAGCTTCGACCACAGAGACGTATTCGCTGTCGCCATTTTCACTCTTCTGCAGCTTCAACACTGGCGTTTCCAAGCCGCAGAGGTACACTTGCCCGAAGAACAAAATTTTGTTTATCCTGAGGCATACCTGAGCTATTTCCTGAAACACGTAAACGTTTCATAGAAACACGACCTTGTTTAAAATTAATCAAATCTCTCTGCCCCTCGCAGATACTAATAACAGCATCTGAACGATAAGATCAATTGTGTACTATAACAAATAATTTTACCATGTCCTCGGTCTTCTCGACGTAAATGGGATCCTGAGGATTCGACATCAGTGGCGTGAATCCTGCTAGTGTTGTGTCTTCCGGCAATTTCACCAGGTCCAGATCTGAAACAAATATTAAACACACTTTTTTACATTGTACGTTGGAAAAATTAACAGATATTCAATCATATGTCACATTATTTTAACACCGATATGAAACGTTGCTAACGCTTACGTTTATTTAACACTAAACCTATCACAAATGATCTATTCCAGAGTTCTCATCTCAACAATTATTGAACTCACAAAATTGCCTTCGCAGAAATTGATTACGTACACTTCTTCATTCAATCCTGTATTGTAATAAACATCGCACAAAATTTGAACATATCAGGACATATTCTCCAGTCAATTTTATAACTCTGTAGGTTCAGTATTTATTTATTTATTTGTTGCTTTAAACCAAGTGGTTTATATAGCAAGTACAGTATTATTGCATTTGGCTTACATTAAATAGGTTTACATTGTTTCTAAATTCTAACGGAACATTGTTTAAGGAAATTATAAATTATTTTCAGTCCTTTTATATCAGGTTTAGATAGGAAGGAACTAATACAAAGAGGGAAACAGTACTTGCTTTTGAGGAGTTTTGTTTCCAATGTGTTAGTTTCAACACAAATGAAAATGTCAATCTCTTGTAGTATTTGTTCCAATTCGTCTTTGCGTTGTGCGATGCTCCTGGCGTTCCAATACATGATGCGTAGCGCTGAGAAATTGTTATTACCGTTAGTGTGTTGTCCCATTTTTGAGGATAATGTTAAGCTGAGTTTAAGGCAGTGTGCTGGTCTGTATTATCTTCTTTTAGTTTCTTGATAATTCTGGTTAGACGGCTTTTGGCGCCTCGGTGTGTTAAACTTGGGTAGATTTCGTATAGCATATTGCTTAAAGCTTTGGTGTCTTCTGTATACTTTTTAGCTATCTCAAGATGATTGGAGTTGCCAATAGTTTCTCGCAGAAAGCTGTTCAAAGTGGTGTAGTCTAAGACATAGGTGTTCGGATGTTCAGTTAGAATTTCTTTAATCGGTAGAGTCATAGCCTCAATATCGGTTTCTTGGTCGCTACTACACGATTCTGTTCGCATTTTCTTTATTGTCTTCTTTAATTTTGTTCGCTTATATTTGTGATTTTGTTCCTGGCTAGTCTTGTTGTCGGTGTCATCTGATGATAAGTTATCATTGGTTTCGATTACCCTGGCGGTAGAACCTGATTCGGTAGTGGATAACGATCTTTTGTCATTCCTCTCATAGTTATTGATCTCAGATTCAGTGTTTTTAGAGTTGTCGTCTGCAACCTTGGCTTCTTTAGACGTATTACCTCTTGCCTGATTATACGATGGTTTTTCAGGCAATAGCATCTGCATGGTGTTGCCACCATTTGCAGATGAAACATCTTGGACTATCTGACGAAATATAAATCCAGTAGTTGACGTTCTCATACTCAATCTGAATATTGTCGGGGAGTTTGGCAGCATCACTGGGTCCGATGTATATTTGACGCCGAAAACTTAAAATGTGTGAGAACCCCGGTTCGTTCATGCCAGCCCTTATGAATGTAAGGTGTGACGCGCACCTGATTCCCATAGCTGTCAATTTTTCCTCAATTGTATCATGCGGGATTATCGGACACACGTTGGACAGTATTATTCTCTTAGCCCTGGCCACGAGCGGACGAATTCGCAGTGTGTGAACGCCGACGTTTATGTTTACATCGGTGTCGGTCAGTTTTTCTACAAGGTGTTGGTTGGCGAGGTACATACAGATTCTGCCGTTCGAAATTCTAGAAGCGAATCTGATATTAACCGGTGAAATAACTTTAGCTACTGCTAGTGTGAATTCTTTGATGGACACACCATCAATTGCATCCATGATAACCGCTTGTTCTTTAGTCGGGAATGTAATACTTTGTGTTACGGCTGCATACGTCAAGGGTACACTTTCTGTTGTCACTTTTGTTGAGCTCGTTGACTTGTTTGAATGAACATTACTGTACTCAGAGACGTTCATGCTTCTTAAGTTGTTCTCAAATGAGGCCCCCTGGTTGCCAGGGGGCATCATCACTGCACTTGACGTTAACAATTCGGTTGTAAGCAATTAAATATTTCGTAAGCACTCGCGATACTGAACTAGACATTTCACATACAGGAACGATGTAGCGCTCTGTTTGCAAACACGTCTATCTCGTTCGACGGTTCGAGCCGAACTCTGTGTAGGTTCAGTATTAATTATTATTATTAGAAGAAATCTTTAGGAATGTTTAATAGTGAATCCTGCATAATTGTGATAAACTTTAATAACTATAACATTTACATGAACTGATAAGTAACAAACGACGAATAACGAACGAAAACTATCGGACGTCGAGTATAACAATTGTGCTAGCGAAGAAAGAAAGGATATACACGAAGCGACGTTCGAAATGATTCTGCCCTTCGTGCTCATTTCGAAAAAAATGAACACCGAAAGGCATAGGAAAAGTCTATGCGTTTCAAGGACAGCGAAAGAAAATCCTTTTTGTGAAGGGAAAAATGTACACCCCAAAAACAATAATTAAAAATTGAATTTCCATAAATTTTCATTCTCGCGAGTTATTTCTCAAACATGAAAAGAAGTATGTAGATCAAAGAATTCTTTGTAGGGCATGTAAAATATTAATATCATTGATTTCGATGAATATGATCGTTTTGCATTTTAGAAATTTGCAAGTGCCAAAAATGCACGAAGATCTAATTATTGCACTATGCAAAATTTCTTCTTCTTGGTACATAATAGAATTACTAGTCTCGGTGTTCGCAGATTTTACTGAACAAATTCCCACGGCAGCAGCTTGTTAAACGATAGTACCGTTAAAAAAAAAACTACGTTTTATATAGTATATTTGTACTGGGAGTCGTTCCACGCGCTTTAAGTTTTACACGTTCGATGTAAACGGACGGTTAGGAATCCTCTCCCGAAAATTATGCAGCAGTGACGAATCGAAGCAACAGATAATGACAGACCCAGCCTGTTATCATGCAAATGCGATACCCAATGCACCGGCGATGAACATTCAGCAACAACTACCGGGGAGTGGCAGGGCGTTCCGGTTAGTACCGGTCCCGGGAATGGATAAACGAGAATCGACCACATTCAACTTGTCCGATGACATAGTTGTACGATCGATGAGCTTCACTGACAAGGAAGATCGATCGACTATGACCGAGGATGCTGATCGTGCGAATGTATTCAATAAACAACCAACAGATAAGTGAGAGCTGTTCGGGATCAAAGCGAACACCAAGAAAATGATTGCGTCCTCTACGACGTTTCACTTGTTAACAAAACATCGTAAAACTATCGGCTTCATGTTCCAGAGAATTCAGAAAGAATTATTTTACACCATGTCGCAAATACGTAGAACCTAATGTTAGAGATTCATGAACAGTTTCTTCATAGTTTTGCTGTGTTCTTTAACTTTATCGTTTTCTTTTTCATTCTACCGCATTACAGCCGTTTTACTTATAATCGAACAACTGCGTTACCGTTTATAACGGTTTATAACATTAAAAAAATTGCCACACTATTATGTGAAGTAATGTTTACATCACCGTGTTTGTATGCAAGAGATAGATGTAAATGTAACTGTTATAAAAATGAGTAATAGTAAATAATTCTATGCGTGTGAAAAGAAACAACTCGGGTAGAATGAAAATGTCGTAGGTCAGAAAATATGTCACGGTTTCGAACTTAAAACAGCTTCGAGTGCAAAGGGTTAACGTGTTGACGGCCATGCGAATTTTACGCATTTCAATATTTTATCTGTCGAATAACGACGGTATGTTGCTTTATAGCAAAGTTCTCATCTTACTCGTCTCAACCCTTTGCACTCGAATGGCGACTCTGAGGCGCCAGTAAATATTGCAATACCGTTTCTCAAAACTGTGTTCATATTACTAAATTCGTTTGTATTTTATAAATTACTAAAAATTCAATTGAACACCGAAACAGATTTAACGTCAAATGCATAGCGTAAAAAGGATTCCACAAAATAAAAATGTTGAAAGAAATGTCTGAATTTTGGAATTAAAAGTTAACTGCAAAGGGTTAATAATCGTTTTTAAGTAGTTACGTAGCGTTAATAAACAGTGCTAATAAACATTCGACGATTCGTACAAATTTCATAAATATTCATATAATTTTGTGAATTAGTCGTGAATTTCCTATTTACATTCAACCTGCCACAATCAATTATAATTGCTGAAATTTTAAAGAAGCTTCCAAGAGGAATGTTTAAACAAAACTTCATTATTTCATTGTGACGAAAACTGTACAGAATCCCAATAAATTCGATCTTCTCATTCGTATAAGATAGTACCAAGGATCGCTTTCAGTGTTCGATGGTTTAGCATCAACCCCTTGCTGTATTATAACAAGTCAGGCTCGTGTTGACAATTTTAAACAAAATCTAACACATATAAATATTGTTGTCATTTCTTTTTAGATCAATTCAAATTTTATCCTGAATAAATATTTAAGCATTGATATAAATATAGCAGTACAAGAAATATAAATTGTCTTTTCTCTTCCGTAATATTTTTAACAATGAAGGGGTCAATGGAAAGGAGTTAAAAATGTTTTCCGATACAGTACAGCGTTATACCGGTTCGCATCATCAAACATAATGGTAACCTAAAAATACGAACTCAGTGTCCGATCGGAGCGACTTTATTCGAGCATAACCGGCTCGGGAACGATCGAAAACGAATAATGAAAGTGGCTTCGCGTTGCACATCCTCGAGGAAGCAGATTTACGAAGCGCTCTCGTGCAATTATTTTTATTGTGTGTCGCGTCTAGCTAATATTTACTCTAATGCTTAATAAATAGTTGATGCAAGGAGCGTTAAAAGAAAGGCAGGATTACGTGACCGCGGGGCAAGGATCTCGGGTATCGCGTCACGAGGACAACGATCGTTAACCGACGCCGGTTTAACGCGATCGCCACGACACCGATTCGGAATTCGCATTAACAACACGTGCATGCGAAATAGAGAGCGCGATTAGGTTTCTATATTTCTTTACCCACGGTGGGGACGAACCGGGACTTAATCTCGCGCGAAGTCCTCCGGATGATCAATCGCGGACCTCGTACGCTGATCCTGCTAACGCTGCGTCTCCACAACACGGTGTCGCCATTTTTAATGTCGACTACGATAACCTACGCTGTTCCATAAAAATTAAAGGCAAGTTTAACTCCATATTGCGACGAGTCAGACTCTTGGTGACGATTTTAACACATTGAACACGGTGCTATTTTGCCTAGTTTCCACGTTACGTTTTGTTTAACTTTAAATGGAAAGAATGCAACTGTGCCTAAGTAAAATACTGGCTTACGCCATACGTGCTTTTCTGTTTCAATCGAATTTATTAAAATAGTGTGAATATTTTTTAATATTATATAAATTGTATATAAGAAATTAATTTGTAAATTTCATACCGTCAGTACCCAGGGACTGACATAGAGTTTAACGTGTTAAAAGAAAATTATGGAACTTCTTTTATATACAGCTCAGTTATCGAAAAGTCTAATAGCGTAAATAGATTAAAATGACTATTTGAAATTTCTCATAGTATAATTATTAAAATAAATTACGATAAAACGTATCACTATAAAAATTGTTTAGAATGTCTATAAACTGATCTGCTTTAATGTTAACTGTTTCTGGTGTTAATATCCACATTAATCGTTAAATGTTGCAAATTATGCCAGTGAAAAAATAAAATGTGCAAACGAGTCCTATATGATAAATAATACAATGAAGTACAATTGGATAAGAACGCAAATGAAGGAAAAAAGGGTTTCAAAGTTTGAATGCTAATAGAAGATCCATAGTACTGGAACTAAATGATAAATCGTATAATAAGTCAATGAGACTATTGAATGAGACAATTATCTCATCCCTCATTAAAAAAATTTTTAAATTTAAAATAACTCCAGGAATCTCAGCTTGCAAGGAACTCGAACATTTTTGAACGCCCTATATAAAATGCGCACGTAGAATTATAATCTGCATTTTGAAGAAAGACATAATCTGCCCCACTCTGGCCAGTGAGAGTAAGAGATTTTACAACTCGCATACCAGGTTGCCTCGATAGAAAGTAACATTGTTACTTTCTTTCTGTACAGAGGAAAGCGACAAAATTATTTACTTAGACTGTACAATTATTTCTTTTGTTAATAGATCGAATGTACTAAATTTGGTTAGGCCCTTCAAGACGTCATAGAATTAAAAAACCCAACTTCAATAACCTCAGCCTCTTGATTCTTGTTTCACAAAGTAAAAACTTCATCGCTAAAGATGTTACAAAATAGAGAAGACAATTTATATTTATACTGTTACATTTACTTCGATGCTTAAATATTGTTTAAAACAGAATGAAATTTGATTTCGTCTTAAAAGGAAAGTATAATATTTATATTTGTTAGACTTTATTTAAAGTCTTCAGAATGAGTCTGACTCGTCATAATATCAAGAAGTTAAGTCACTTTTACACATTAGACTAGTACTTCTTCGGGTAGTCTACGATCTTTTCAGCACAGCATCGAGATTGCAGTTGGCCTGGTTAGCAAGAATATACATTTTTACGATTGCGTATATTTATTTGTTATCTTCTGAAGAGTAGCAGCGTTGATGGTTATTTTCGCAAGCCATCAGGGGACGAGTGTTGTTTTATACGTTAAGAGTAACACCTTCAAATGAAACTCTCCAAGTCGATACGAGGCTTAACACGACCCTCCTCACGTTCCACGCGAGTTCTCGGCCGTAGTGACCCTGAACTTCGTGTAATATTCGCGATAAATGTATCCTGGCGTTGTAAAGCGATTCGCGAAACGCTCGCGAATATTAATGGCGGTCGGTCGCCGACACAGATTTGAAATCGGTAGACGGGGCAACAGGATCGTTCTCTCTTCAATCCTAATCCGAGCTAAGAAGGATACCGTGACTTCGGGCCGTTCTTTACAATTGGAAGCATAAATCAAGATATTGTATTATAATTCTGACTCCGAAATAATTTTTCACGTACGTCCGAGTAATGGACTATTGTACCCGACGTGCTCGACTCATTAAACAATCAGGTATTCCATTTTTAGAATCTGTACGGAGATATTCGTGAAAACATCAATTTCTTTAATTCTTCTTCTTTCTTAGAATTATACCATAAAACCCTACATCGAAAAAATTCAGGTTGTATTAAGGAAAAAAGAAACGTTATTTTAAACCTACAATGATTCTTCAAAAGTATCAAAAGATAATAGAATCGAATAAAGCAAAGATGTGTACTTTCAATGTCGTGGAGTTTATCTTCGTCTAGTTTGATAGTCTAGATTTGCCCACTATAATTTGATCAGTCCTGATTATAGTGACTCATGATATAGGTAATGCGAAATTAGGAGCAGTTTCAATCATCATTTTGCTAGTTTCGAATTTGTGTAAACGATACAGATATTTTAATCGTATTACTTTGGATACTAGTGCTGATGCATATGTCACCTGTCGATATTTAGTTTAATGTAGAACATAGAGACTATTTTCTACATAAGACAAAATATAAAAATAGGTCACCGAGAAGCATGATCGACAAAGAAAAATGTATAAATAAGAGTAGAATCGTTTATCGATCTTTACGATAAAACATTAATTCCACTGTCTAATATTTTTCTCACTGTCCGTATAACTAAGTTTATATAATTTGTAGCTCTTAGATTAATTGTATTAAAACATCTCCTAAAAATAGATCGGACGAATGAACTGAAGTGTCCCGTAAAAATGGCTGACTCAGAGACAGACATGAAAGAAAAATGGGAACAAAAAGAATAGAATCGTCTGTTGATTTTGACAATAAAATATTGTTCCTCTGTTATCCTTTCCACAGTCCTTGCTGTTAAATCGACTCCTTTTATTTTAAACTTGCTACTTTCAACTTTCAGATCAATCGAGCTTAAGCGTCCCGTAAACATGGCTCATCCAAAGATCCTGGCAAGAAAGAAAAATGGTAACAAAAAGGATAAAATCGTCTGTTGATCTTTGCAATAAAACATCGTTCCTCGTGTACGTTCGACAGCCTCTTCTGTCGTTCTCGGATGCCCTTTTGTTCAATTTACCATTGTGGACAGAGTGCATCGTGTTCTCGCGCGTGCGTAAGGATAAATCTGGGAGAAGGAGGAGAATCGACGAGGACAACGAACAGAGAACAGAGTAGCAAACGCCAGAACCGTCGGAGCCAACAAATTGGCATTACGGCACACGTTACTCGAAGGTACCGTTACTGTCTCGGTTCCTTTTTCGAATCGTATCGCTTGCTGCGTTCTCGCGTGCGCACGATCGCTCCGAGCTCGACATTCCTTCTGCTTAGCATTTCGATACTTTTTTTAATTTACTTTGCTTCTCTTCGTCTCATTTAGCTGCCATTGAGAGGAAACAGATTGGTTTCCGACCGGTCTCATGCGCGGCGAACTGAATTTTAAGCTCAGAAAAGAAAAATGGGAACGATACGTCAAATATTTATGTGTACGCGAATAATTAATTTCAATGCGTTAGTCACTGCATTTTGCGAACGTGATTTGACTTGGCTTGCATATTTCGCAACTAAATCTACACTGATCAAATCACCCTTTTCTTACACCAGCGTTATTGTAATTATAGAAATGATTGAATAGACTTCATCGTAATTAGATCTGCATGCAAAATCAAAATTTTCCATTCGAGTTGCAACTAACTTGAATTATATAAAAATTTACTTCTATCGTTATATGTTTAACCCTTTGCAGTCGAAGCAATTATAATTGCCAAAATTAAGACATTTCTTTCAACATCGAATATTTTAATTCTATGGAATTCCTTTTGCATTATGCATTTAACGTTAAACCTGTTTTCTTCTTCAACAATCGAACTTTCAACAATTTGTAGAATACAGACGAATTTGGTAGTGCGAACATAGTTTTGAAAAATGGTATTGCTATTTTTACTGGCGTCGCAGAGTCGCCATTGGATTGAAAAGGATTAATA
Source organism: Agapostemon virescens (assembly GCA_028453745.1). Classification (NCBI taxonomy): domain Eukaryota; kingdom Metazoa; phylum Arthropoda; class Insecta; order Hymenoptera; family Halictidae; genus Agapostemon; species Agapostemon virescens. The sequence goes on from CM052085.1 coordinate 12,644,520, forward strand.
CCTTGCAAATATTATAACGCTATTTTACAATTTTACTAATTTACTGTTTTCAACTACACCTAGTCATTTATGTTACAAATGCAAAAAAAATCCGCAATCTACTCATTGTCATGGAAACCATACATTATAAGTAACGAATATGACTTAAAAATTAATGGTTATTATTTTAAAATAAACTAAAATTAGAAGTTAATTTTGTTATCAGAATGGGAATTTTTATGCAAAATCGAAATTTTCTACGTTTGCAGCAAGGTAGGAGTTACATAGGCATTAATTTTTTTTCTTAATAATCTTACGGAGTTAATAGTAGAACAATGTTTGTAAATTCTTTAAATGTTTTTACCATTTCGTATTTAATCTGCTGATTGTGTTCAATGTACGATTGTCGGTGATATTGTGGCTTTTGTATTACTGGAGCGGTACAATTCGTGTCGCCGAGTCCTATGACTAGAACTAGATCTATCGTAACGGATCCACGCAGCTGGTAATGCCTGTTCTAGTTTCGAGCCGCGTCCTTGATCTTGTTATACTTACTTTTCAGACAGGTTTGTACACGATAACAGTATATAATTCATCATTTAATATGTCGATGCAACACGACCGATCGTAGTTGATCCATTAAATCACGCGTCTTAAATGGTCTTGTTTGGACATTTATGTGGCAGCGTTTGCAGTGGAGATAAGGATTTACTATGGAAAGCAATCGACATTCTTACTTCGCGAACATACTTGATGTTACTGTATATTTTCCATGAAAATAATAGTAAACGAAATACGATGTTAACATCAAATTTATGACAACAAGAAAACGATAATAATTTTAACGTGATTTCTAAGATGTTCTTTTACACTTGAATCCTTGGATTCAAAGATTCAAAGAAAGACAGTTCAAATCATTAGCTATTTATGCAATATTATGTCCAACAAGAAAACTAATTTTAATTATACCAATCTAACTCACACAATACTTATTTCAAAGGGGTTTCAAAGATCTGCTGCACTTAACCCTCGGATGGTAGAACAAGGGTCCATTTTGGACTCAAGAGTCGTGACCATTTCATCGAAATTGTAATTTTTTAGTAGCTTTCTCAAATAATTAACTATTTATGCAATATTAGCAATATTAACATTCTAACTCACACAATACTTATTTCAATATGTTTTCAAATAAGTTCTCCGGACTTAACCTTTGAATGGTAGGAGTGAGACCTATTTTAATCTAAAATCGTGAATATGTTATCTAAACTCTAACTTTATAGTATCTCGTTGAAATCCTATTTATATTAATCCTTACAAAAGAGACTATTCTTAACAATCTCAAAGAACTAATTTAGGCTAATTCAAACAAATACCTGCGTACATTTGAAGATAGAAGAGGGCAAATGTTAAATTCAAAGAAGTACGTTAAAAACTAGTGTTCTAGAAATTGATGAACAAGAGTTTGAACAAGCCTATCCTCAACTACTAATACTTAAAAGCGTCAACCTTGTTAGAACTAACCCTTTGCCGTACGATTTTCAGTAAAAGCTACAATAATTAGAAGTTCCTTATCCATAATAATTTGACAGAAAATGACAGAACGTTTATTATTGTATTTAATGCATTATTAAATTGTTACTGTATGAAGAATAATATTAAAAAGTAGGATATTATTGTATCTAACGCTTTATTAAATTATTATTGTACGAGAAATAATATCGAAAAATAGAATATTATTGTATCTAATGTTCTATTAAATTATTATTGTACGAGAAACAATATAAAAAAATAGAATACTATTGTAATGTTGCATAAAGAATTATTGTACACCTACACTTGCTTTAACCACCTGCACTATAACATTGGAGTTATACCGAAGACGAGCCATAACAGAGATAAACTTCCGTTGTTGTCGATACACAGCCATAGAAGAATACACAAGCATTCGGTAAGTATACGTATCCCATTTCTTCCAAGAAATCATAAACGACGAAGAAGTTTTAATCATCGTGGTCATAAAATAAATCATGGTGGAAGGCGTTAAATAACGAAGGACTTGTTAACGGAGTGCAGCACAGTAGCCAGAGATGCTGTTCGCGTGGAATGGTCGCGAGTCGGTCGCGATTCCGCGTAAATGAGCCAGGCCTAGGATAGCCGGGGCGGCAATTTCAGTATTCATAGGATGCATGCAGAAAGGGACAAAGAGATCGAGTGCAGAGGGCACAGTAGCACACACCGTCGGTGTGGCTCATGGTGCAGGCTGCAAAACCATTGGCTGGCGACTTGTAAACGGCCCCGGCCCGAGCGTATGGCACTGCAGTGGTCACATCGAAGAACGGATTCACCGTTACGTAACCGGCGGCTATCCACGGGTCAACAGACGGCCAGAGGCTTCACCGTTCGAGGAACTTAAGTTTTTCGATTGAGGACTGGTCCAGGATCGGGTGGGGAGGAGGATATATCCCAGAGAAGGCTGTTTATCGCGGGGAATCGTCGCGCGCGTCCCGACTGCCTGGGATATTTGCACAGGAATTACGGCAGCCGGCTGCCGGACAGCTTGTAATTAACGTCCGCTCAGGTATTGTTTGATCGAGAATTATTACAGTGACACTATTACCCGCCAGAGCTGCCTTACTTGATTAAATGCTAGGTATGTTGCCTATGAAATGTCTGATTTTTCTATGGGAATGTAACGAAGCCTTCTGATCTAGAAATACTGTTGCAATCTACAGCGTTGTTATTGGGTCACAACGTAAATCCGGTAGTATTCGATATTTCATTTATGTTGACTTTAACCTGTCAAGCATTCGAAGTGACTGAAATCTTTCCACTTAATAGGAAAGAGTATAGCTGCATTTGGTAGTTCGATTTTATGCGATATTTATTGCAATATAATGTAACGACGCCTTCTGATCTAGAAATACTGTTGCACTCTACGGCTTTATTATTGGGTCATAACGTAAATCCGGTTGTATTCGATATTTCACATATGTTCATTTTAACATGTCAAGTATTCGAAGTGACTGAAATGTTTCCACTTAATAGGAAAGAGTATAGCTGTATTTGTTACTTTGATTTTATGCGATATTTATTGCAATATAATGTAACGAAGCCTGATCTAGAAATACTGTTGCAGTCCAGAGATTTATTATTAGGTCATAGCACAAATTCGACTGTAGTCGATATCTGAGTTAATTTACTAACATAGCAAGCATTCAAAGTAAAAACGAATAATATTTTTTGGTTTGCCAATACTTTTTTTGGAATGTCAATTTTGAAAACTTGGCCCTTGCGAAGTTGTAAATAATATATCAATTTTTTTTTAATTCTTTAAATATTGTAATTGTATTGAATTCGATCTACACATTCTCGCCATGAATTCGCAAAGTCCGCAGGCTATCCATTACTGTCCACGATAATCCATAAATGATTTACCCAATGAATACAATCGTTTTAACAAAGAGCTTCGTACACACATGATTCTATTCTCAATAATTTTAATCAAGAATAAATAAATGTTGTTCAATTCATTAAATGTTCTACGTATTTTGAATTCGATCTACATATTCTTGCCATGAATTCGCAAAATCTGTCTATTACTGTCCACGTTAATCCGTAAAAGGATTACCTAAAGAAGACAGTGATTAAAAAATGGCGTCTGCGATAAATCTAAATATTTTTAAAAAATCTTCACATTCCACAAAAAGGTCTTTGCGCGTGTGTACACGTTCTATCAACGAGGTCTGCACCGACAAATTCCTAACGTTAAAAACAATGTTCGCAAAGTCGATGTCGGTTACTTCAATGTAACCCCCAACCACACGCTTCTCGCTATCAGATACATTAAAACGCAATTGGAAACCATTTCCTCCCGACCGATTCCAGACTTTCGATCAACTCTGTATTTACAATGCGCCCGAAGCCGCGTCATTACGCAGTTACAGTAAACTCCGTTCCGAACGTCTCATTAAAATCGCGGAATCTGAAATAAGAGTACGACCGTCGCGTTCACTTTAGGCGCGTTCCGGCGCATCCCGATTATGCATTAATGAGCCAACCGGTCGCAACATCCCGCGGGAGAAATGTTCCTCGGACTTTGCATCCCGAGGACCGACCACCGCCTAACGGCAAATCGATCATCTCTCTGGGGCTCGATTACAGTGATTAGTCCAGTCCTCTCGATCATGCACGGTGCCGCGCCAGGGCTTGTTTCTCTGCACGAAAATCCATGAATACTGTTGTCTCGACGATAATGATGTGCCACAAACGGAATTTTCATATATGTAAAACATGATAAGATTCTTCGATGGATTCGCAAAATTTAAAAACAGTTCGAACGACTAGAAACTTTATAATAAACAATTCTGTGGCCAACGATCCAAGTTGATGCGTCAAGATCAAGCAACGTGTAAAAATTCGACAGAACTTTCTGCTTCTAATTATAAATCTTTAACTGATACGTTCATGCGACATTTTTCTGATTAAAATTTCACCAAATATCGCATAACTCGGAGCACAATTGTTTTTACAACTCACGAATGAATAAGATAGCGGCGAGTATAATGCAAATGGTTTCGTTTTTATAGAAACCAAAGGTATCACGAAAATTTGGGGAAAGAATCTGAAAGAATTTGGAAAGATCCTTTACCAAGGATGTGCTGGATATATTGTTCGGACCAGCTTCGAACGCGGACGATTTTTCAAAAATCGCAATTTTATTGTTTCTAGTAGAGCCATTGTACGCGCGCTATCGTTTATGACGAAGGTGTAGATCTCGCGATCGGTATTTGCGTCTGGGCTCGGCCATCGGATTACTATGATTACTAATCGACTTACATTCGATTACTCGTACTCTGGCCGCGCAACAAACGTTTCTACGATGCTCGTTCACGATGATCGACTGCCCGTCGCGATCCGCAAGCGGATGAATCGTGCGATCGTGAGGACCGTCCGTACTCGTAATCGCGATCGAAACGATTTACCAGGACTCGTGTGACCGTTTGCTACCGCCTTTGCGAACACGCTCCCAACGAGAATGTACCTCGCGATGATTCTTCTTTTATTCGAGGAGGAACGTAACAGAATTGCCAGTAATGGTGGTTAACGTCGAAATGACAAGTTGCCTCGGAAGGCTCTGCCATGGTCCGCGCAGAGAGAACCAGTGACGGATTCAAGCGGCGATGAAGTGGTCTCAGCCGAGACCGTGAAAATCAGGGCAATCTACAGGCTGTTAGGCTCGCCGGCCCGTCGTGTGAATTTCTTGCGAATGGACTTTGATAACGCGCGAGTATATGAGTTCATATTTTAGACCCGCTGGATGAGTCATGAGAAACGCAACGAATAAACGTGCACGTTGCTAGCGAGGAGAAAGATGTCTGAAACAAACGTTATATTGTCCGTTTGCGGTGGAGCGAACGGCAAAATCATCGTTCGAGATGAATTCCTATTTTATTTCGAAGGTTGAATTTGCCTAATGTCGGCATTTACGTTTGAAACTGTAACACAGTCACTGCGATTGATACCAGTTTATCGACATAATTTACAGTGGCTCACGAATGTATTCGGACGATAACTCTATTCCGATCGAGCTGAAATTTGGTATACACGATGCCTACGCGAACAGTTACTTGTAGTCGAACTTAGAAAGGAATCGGCGCAAATAAATTTTTTGACCTTTTGTGGAACTGGAATCGTGAAATCCCATTTCAGAATCGCCACTTTAGGGGTTGTCGAATTGTTCCAACCAGAGTATCTTCCGCAATTCCGTTCCGATCGATCTGGAAATTGGCATACGCTTTGTCTGTGCGCCTAGGTACGTGTGTACAAAATTACAAAAGAATCTGTGCCTCAACATTTTTTTCAATTTTTGCCACATTTTTACACGGGGGGGGGGGGGTCGTCCCACCGAAATTCGCGAATCTTTGCAGGCGTGCCCCGACCAGACTATCAGAGCTATCAACATGATTCAAACGCTAGAATCTTCCGCAAACCTTCCTCTTTAAGAAATGCCCATCAGATCGAGGCTAGCATTTCAGGGGACTCGAGGACGCTTCACTTTATCAACTCCACTTTGACTGTCAAATTGGCAACCACGAAATTTCTATAAAATCGAAATGAGATATTGACAGAAATAAAAATTGTAAAAATAAAATGTACGTTGTAAAGTGGTCCCCCTACCCTCTTGTACTTTCTGTATAATCATCAACTTGTTGAATATATTAACGAAAAAATTTATTTAGAAACAGTACAAACAATTCCGTCAACCATATATCGGTGATATGGCAGTCAAAGTATTAAATTTTTAATAAATTTGAATAAACCCGATCGACTTTTCTGTCCAGGCCATTCCGTGACAACCCCCATCTTCTATTATTTTCATAAGGGTTGTTCACCATGAAGCAATTCTCCATTATGGCGACTCCATACAGACAACCGCCGTAACAATATTAAAATTAAACACAAGTGACCTTGGAAACACCATCAATGTGACTCTGGTAAACCTTTCTTGTTATCCCTGGGAAATGCACAATTAGAAACTATTTGTATTAGCCACTTTTTCTACTCTTGATAGTACCGGTTGTACCCGGCGACAATTTAGAGCTTCGATTTAATAATGTGAAAGAAATAAAAAATTGTTTACAATAAAATTTTGCATCAGAAAAAAACGTGTACACCTATCACAAGTTAATATTTCAGATTGACGGACGCAAAATTAGAGATCTTGCGAACATTCTCGGTCTAATAATATTGCAGTAATATCAAAGTTACGTTAAATTGCATTAAAAACTTACCGTCCTCGCGTCCCTCTGCGTCCTTGGCCTGGATCAAAATCGTTTTGGAGTAGCATAGCTTATCCAACAGGTTCACCATCGTTGCCAGCCTGCTCCATGCGTCTCCAGCAGGGCTGCAACGAAAACCGACGTTATCTCTACGGAACGAATCGAACTCCCATCGCTCCAGTCGTTCAACTACGTGCTGGGATCGCGAAATCAGAAACCGGAAGAATCCAACCGCGAATGGCTCATCCCTCGTGCAATAAATATTGCTCTTTGCTTCGGCGAGCTGCCCGAATGAATCAGACGTCGGCCGAGGTATAATCGATGGCGAACGCTCGCGGAAAAAGCGACCAAAAATTTCAAGCAACGAAGTCACAATCGTTTACAGTAATCGTGGCGAGCATAAAATGTGACGGGTACACGTAATTTTAGAAAAATTGCAAGGCTGGTTTTAATTGATCTCTCGCAATTTTTAACACTTTGCACTCCAAGCAATTTTAATTTGTTTGACCTAGAATAGTTCCGTTGTACACGGTTCATTTCCTTTCGTCCATATGAAATTTATTATTGTTACTCGTACATGTAACATTTGAATTTTTGACTTACATTTCTTAAATACAAGTGACGCAATGGTTGTTTAGCACTAGAATTACCAAACCAATCATTTGACTGGTCCCCAATTCTTTTCGGATACTTCATTAATGACGTATATCTTACAATAACAATTGTATGAAGTTTTAATAGATGCAGTCTCGTTATTATTACAAAGCAATATATACCGCAGGATTTGTACTTCGGTAATTATAGTGTGAAATAATAGTATGGCAATGTTTAGTGTCACCTCAGAAGCACCATTTCAGTAGTACTCTATTTAATAATTTCGAATGGACATGTTTTAGTAATTTTAATAATTATCAAATAAAAATGTATATAGTATGGTACAGTTAGTGCTAAATTGCTTCAACGTTTTTAGCATTCTTTGGATTGATTCTCGTCATTAGACTGTGGATTTAATAAACGAATAAAGGAAACACTACTTTCTATTTACATTTCAATATAATAGGTGTTCTGTTTAAAGCAAATACAACAAATCAGTAATGTGTACAAATTACTTACACGAAGTATTTTCAGTTGTTTATAAATAAAATAACTTTACTCTATTATTTACAATACTCCACTACATATTAAAGTTAACCCTTTGCACTTGACGCCGTTTCAATCCCAAAACTAAAGCATTTCTTCCGACTTCGAATACCTTCGTTCCACACGATATATTTTCTCTTATGAAGTTTCTTAGATGCAAGCATAGTGATGTGAAAATTGTTCTAAATAATAGCAATTTTTAGCGGTGCCTCGGAATCACCATTCGAGCGCCAAGGATAAAAAGCGCTTGCTTTAACAATATTATTTTAAACGCGGTTATTTGAAATGGAAGGTAATGCAAATATTTTTTGAAAAACTTCGACGTCATACGGCAACGAAATACTAATTTCGTAATAGTATATGCACGACTTGGGATTAACACTAGAAGCACCGAGCAATAAATCCGACCGATGTATATTGCTTTGTAATAATAACAAAATTGCATCCATTCAGATCTCGCACAATTTTTATCGTAATGTCTGCTTCAATGAAGAAATTCATTCGAAACTTTCTGGTGAAAATATTTTTATAACTTCAGTAATTGTAAACAAAAAAATCAGGAACCAGTCATTTTGATTGGTTCGGTTGTTCTGTTGTTAAAGTATATGACGTAACTAGTCTTCATGCAATCACTAATTCGAATAAAATTTATTTGCCAAATCTCGACGCGTCGAAACAATAAAAATCTGTTCTTTCCTAGCTCTGGTATCAGCTCGGGTACGTCAGTTTTCAATAAGCCGTCGGAACGTCCGGCAATAATTTACCCATAAGGAGTTCTCTCCGATTGAACGAATGGAATCGTGCGCAATTAATGAATGACCTTTCATGACGCGAATCGATTAATCGCCGGTCGAACGCGTCGTGCGATTTTCTTTGCAGTTCTTTATCGTCGCCTCGGGGGCTGCGAGCGTGTGCGCGGGCGAGCGCAAGCCAACGATACCATCGAATGATCGATAGCTTGGAAAATGATCCCCCGCGCGCGCTGCCATTCATCGCGATGAAAATAATTAAACGGACGACTTTGGATTTACAGTAACACGGAAGTGGCCAGCGGATAAACAACGTCGGCAAGCGTCCGAGGTGTGATAAAAAAGAAACCGGACCCTGTCCATTTCCTCGGGAATATATAAAATACAATTTTTTACAACTATGCTGAACGTTTGTCCGCACCTTTGCGTATCCGTCAAATTTCACCGAATTGCGAATGTCTCGATATATGTTAAAAAAAATACTACGGATTTTATGGATGACTAACGAGAACAAGTAAATAAAACTTGAAACAGTGGGATTCGAAGAATACGAGAACGCGTTATTGTCAATTTATTAAAATTTTCAACAAAGGAACGTCATTTTTATTGTTTCTTGCAATTGTTGAAGAACTTTTTTGATAACTTAAAAGCGTTTAAGACGAGCCATGTTCGTGTAATATTGAAATTTGGTACTCAGCTTGGTAGAACATAGGCAAAATACACAGAAATAAGGGAAAAATTAATACACAAAAGTTAGTATATTCGTAGATCGTCGTTTCAATGGATAAAACGAGTTCAAAGTGAAAGAGATTTGTCATTCGACAGGAAAGAACAAAGGCGAAATACGTAAAAATAATTCATAAAAGGTAGCTTATTCGTAGATCTTTGTTTCGAGAGATTATCAGGACAACAAAGGCGAAACGCATAAAAATAACATCACAAAGGCATATTCGTAGATGTTCGTTTGGACAGATTGTCGAGAGAACAAGCCCCGGGAAAACAAGAGAATCTGCCGAGGCTAATATGTTTCATAAATTTAAAAAAAAAATCACCGATAATGAAGAGTAGCATCGCATAAACAAGCACCGTCGCCAGAGGCCAGAACAGCAGCCGTAGCGAAAAAGAAATCTAGAAAAAGACGATGCTGCGAAGGTGATTGATTGATTGGTCGCAATTATACGGTCCCGGGCACGAGCGGCGCCTGATAGAGCCAACCTGCTATCCTCCATGCGATAAAAATATGTGAAAACGAGAGGGAAGCGGAGGGCGGACAGTGATCGAAGAATTCGAGATCAACGGCAGATTAATCGGCGATCGTGTCTTCTATAAATAAAGACTGTTCTATTCGCGTAGTTGAGCATGATCGGGGTAGGATGCTGCGCTATCGTATAGACCGGCGCGGCGCGGCGTTATGGTGCCGCGTCCTTGCCAAGGCGACGTTCGCGCTCGCATAATTGTTAATCGCTAACGAGCAACAATAATTAACTCATCCAGCCGGATAGCCGGGGCCCCTGTGCGAGCTGGTTGCGCAAAGAGGTGTTCGATCGCGCTCGTTCCTCGCAGTTACGGGACTAAAGGGGCCTTGAAACTCGTTTAATGGACGATAGATTGCATCAGTCGGGCAACCACGACCATTTTCTCTCTTTTCGCCTTACCGCGATCCTCTTTTTCTTCTGTCTCGTTAGAAAGATCCAGCGGATCGATATTCGGTGCCGAGAGCTCGCCGCTGGCGGTGGGGGATGCCGGACAAAAATCGTTGTCTTTGATCTTTCGCTCGAATATTCGACGAAAATACGCGCTTCTAAGGACCGCCATTGTCTACCCTGTTGCGATGGGCTTCGGCAATCCATTCGACCCTTCAGGGTTCCGTGGGAGCCAACAAGAAAATTCTTTTGTGCCTGCTTAACCTTCTCGGAATCCCTTGATAGCATAAACCCGACTCGGCACTAGCTCGTTTTAATAAAACATTTAGTAAACGTTACGTATTAGTAAACGTAAAACAAGCTTACTAGGAGTGCACTGCCAGGATTCAATAAGAAAGAAGATCAAACGAATTTCTGAGATACTTTAGCTGCAGGAGCTGATTAATCTTCTCGACGCTGCGATCGCTTGAACAACTCGTCCTTAACACGTTTCGTGTCAAGCTAGTTTTACTCGACTTTTCATACAATTCATTTAATGTGTAACTCAAAGTTGATGTATTATTACAAACTTATTTGCTTTGTTCTATACTACACTTTTTATAATTTCTCTTTTTTTTTATCTGTGTTAGATTTGATACAGTTGTAAACTCATTGTGAAATGCATCTTTTCAGCACGTTAAATAAATATGTCATTAATATCATTTTAAAAAGTACATCTCTTTGTAAAATTTGCTATAAAGACGTTCATTGTAAAGTACTTATGATTTACAGTCTCGTTGGAAATGTATCTGTACAACGGTCCCCAACAATGTTTGCCATATTTCATTATATACTATTCGTAGCAACTATAATCGATTGTTGAAGAAACTTTATGCATGTCTACGACTTACATAAATCTGAAAAAGGGATATTTTAACATTTCCTCTCAAGCACAGATAAAAGAGTTAAAATTCGTGGCCCTTACTTTATTCTTCACAATTTTTGAATTTTTATTTCTTGAATTAGATGGCAACGAATCAGCTGGGAGCTTCAAAAAAGGATAGATCAGTCTCAGCTACACGTTCAACGACGACTCCCACGATTGTACTTAAATTTAGTTACTAAAATTGGCCTACCACATTTTTTCAGTAATCCTTAACCAACTATCTACGCATTACCTAACAAACTACTCGTACCGCCCACAAAAACTCAAGTTGCTAGATACAATTTTAATAACATGATTAATTCCGAAAAGCAGCCATTCTGCCCTACTTATTTCTTGCTTCGAACAGCATAAAATCAGCTGAGAGCTCCAAGAAAGGATAGATCAGTCTCAGCTACGTTCAATGACAACTCCCACGGTTGTACTTAAATTTAGTTACTGAAATTGGCCTTCCAGAATTTTTCAGGATCCCATACAGGGTTTGGTGCGGCTGCGAGTGACTCGGATATCTTTTATTCCGCGTTGACGTCCCTAAAGGGGGCTTGTTCCTCCGTTTTCGAGCGTCGTTAGCGGGACCAGTCGATCTTTTCCAGCGATTCCCGCGGCCACGGCTCCTTTGTCAATCATCGAGAAGACCGTAAGAAGATAATTACACGTTGATCGACCATTCCTCGAACATCCCTGTGGTTTTGCATTGCCGTCGCGCACCACGACCGGATGCTTTTATTTCGATGAGTCACTCCCACACTCTCGACGTTTCGAGAACGGAACAGGTTCGTGAGCCGGCGACTTCAACGCATGGATTGGATGATGCGCGCTGCAAGAGCGTAAGCATTTCTACCCTGGTGGATTCTTCCGTTTCGAGATATTCATTGGCATCTTACCATACGCTCCTCGAAATTATAGAAACTTCCGAAGATGGGTGAACAAAGTATTCGTACACCTTTCAACTCTCCGAGGACGAATGTCGTCATATTGACGACATCAGGTTCGTATATTTAATCTACAGTGGCTCACGAAAGTATTCAGACACTCTTTAAATCGAAATAACTTTTTCAAAATTGAACCGAACGATATTGACTTTTCTGGAGCAACCAGAAGCATTGGTTTACTAAATGATATTAAAAAATAATTTTGAAATAATTTTAATTCGTAGAACTTACGTGGGAAAGTAATAAAGACATTTTTTAAAACATTTTTGTTTCAACTCGTAATGAAAATTTAAAATATGCGTTTTTCAGAACTGTATTAGTTATACACATGCTGAAAATTTCACTGAAATCGATTGATGCGGGGAAAAATGACGCACGTAGGAAGATGTAAGAATTTCTGGAGTTTAAGCAGAAACTGACCAAGAAACGTGAAAAATTTTCACCATTTTTTATGGCATGTAGCTCGTGTGTATGTCGATCGATTTCAATGAATTTTTCTGCATGTGTATAACTATCATAGATTTGCTAGATGCGTCTTTAAAATTTTTAGTACGTGACTCAAGTTAAAAATATTTAAAAAGTTCCGTTTTTATTAGTCATGTAATTCATACCAATTCCAATATTTACAAAATTCATTTTGCATATCATTTATTAAATCAATGCAACTAATTGATCGAGAAAAGTCAAGACGTTTGGTCCAATCTTAAAAAAGTTATTTAGGTTTGAAGAGTGTCCAAATACTTTTGTGAGCCACTGCATATACGTTGCAAAAAATATAATTTAATTATTGCATTACCGTAAAATCAGTATATATTTTTCTTCTCACTCTGAACTTGAAACTTTAATACAAGATTTAGTTTTCTGTAGAAAATATTTCAAATATTTAAAAAAAAAAGCCTCGTCCACAAAGGGTTAACCCTTTGCACTCCAAGCAATTTTAATTCTTAACTCGAGACATCTTTCTGTCCCAGAATAATTCCATTGCACGTGGTTCATTTCCTTTTGTGCATATCAAATTTGTTACCGTTAATCGTACGGCAACAATTCAACTTTTACTAACTTCTTAATTGCAAATATTTGCAATGTACAAATTGTTTTGAATAATAGTCTGACAATTTTCAGTGTCGCCTCAAAGGAGCTATTTGAGTGCTAAGGGTTAAATACTTTTTTAGAATTGGTGTGGGAAGATTGGTGTATATATTTGAAATTGATCAACCCAAAAGATCATTTAAATAAGAGAAACAATTTATTGTAAATACAATTATAAATGAGAAGCAACACGAAGAATATATGTTTCGACTTTATCGTGTATGTCGGAAGAGTGAAGAAAGCCTATCTAATAAATCAATATCAATATCGTTAAGGAACGATTCGTTCTTTTCTATAATCAACTTAAAGTGTATATATATTGGGTGATTAAATCCAAATGAGAAAATCAATCAACAATTGGACCGAACGACTAGAGTTCTTTCTAGACGTCAGAAGAATTCGTTTACTACATAATCCGTAAATAAATTTGTTATTCGAGTCGCTCTTCATTGGAATTGCGAATAAAAGAGTAAAATGTCACTATTTTTAACTTCTTTATGCGCGTCTGTATTGGAAAGATAGAAACTGCATTTTGGAATATTTTCGAGGATCTTTGAAAATATTGAAAATATTTTATCCAGGAAGCTAGATCTTGTATTAAAGTTTTAAGTTCCGAGTGAAAATAAAAAAATATACTAATACTATGTTAATGCAATAATTAAATTATATTTTTTGCAACATTGAAGATTGAATACGGGGACCTCATGTCGTCAATGTGACTACATTCGTCCTCAAAGGATTAAAGAATTGAGTTCAAAGACGCAATAGTAAAAAATTCGCCCATTGAAACGAACACTAATAGAATATTTCAAAACGGTTTTACACAATGTTACAGGAACTCTGTTATGATTCAATATTCCTTCAGTATATTCCATCGGTACAGTGTACAAAAGATCTGCCAATTAGCTATTCGAAAAAAGCTATTTCCTTAATAGTGCCATTTTGCTTACGTAATATCAGTTTTTGCAGTCGTCTATTGAAATCGCCACCTTTTTATTAAAACTGCAGATGGTACAGAGAGTATCTTATAATTGATTGGACAAATTTAATTTCTTAATGGACACGTTTTAGAGTATCTGAAAAGCCTGTTAGCACGTCGAAGACGTTAATTCTGAAAGAAATCGTCGATCGGACATTGTCCTATCATTGTGTCTAGCGTCACACAGTCCAGTTCGTTTCCTAAATTCGTACATGAAAAATATCCCGAAAATTTCGCGTCGTCCGGTGAAGTTAGCCTGAATTTCGCTCGAGGTGCTATGACCAAAGCGCGGCTTGGAAGAAGCGCAGCGGTGGAAGTGTGACGCGGGTCACGGTCAACCGCTGTATCGTATCAAAACTCGATCTACAGTCACGCAGAGGTTCGCGGCGAGAGATTCCTGCGGGCCGACTCCTTCGTCGATCCTTACCTAGCCCATCCCGCGCAATTATCGGCCGAGGAACGAACGGCTTCTAATTTGACGAAGAACGTGCGTGCAAACGTCGTCGGACGGTTCTCCGTGGCCCGATCCTCTCCAGCCTCTTTCCTCCTACCGTCCAGTTTTTTCACGATCCACGCCCGCTTTTGTCGAACCGATTAATCTCCGAGGAGAGCCCCGGACAGAGAGAACGAGAGAGAGAGAGAGAGAGAGAGAGAGAGAGAGATTTGTGAAGTTGGCGGGTTTGCTCGCGCGGCAGCCGCGAGAAAGCCCGAGCAACAAGGAACGTTCGGTTCTGTCGCAGCTGCGCGCCACTATTAATTCAGGTTGACACTTCAGGTGTTTTGAATTATGACTGTTGTGTTGGACTATTAATTCTCGCCCGGACATCAATTTCTCAGGCTGGGAAAGTTCGGAGTCGCTGCTAGAGACATCACCCGCGATGCTCGACGATCTTCTATGCCGCGAGAGAGCTAGCTGGAACGTAAGCTAGTCTCTTGTAGGATGCGACACGACGCCGGCGTCCCCGTGATTTATCGAACCGATAACATGCGAAATTCCCGTGTAAACCGCCTAATTGTTCCTGGGATTGAGACCAGCATACTCGCGACTCCAACATGATTCTGCGCTGATGCTTTTTGTATCAAGTGGATCGACGAATAATTTATTTATTCGATGTTTCGCGGCATAAACAGGAGCTACGATGTATAATTTGTGGTGTTTATCGAATATATCATACATTGTTATTTTTGTATTGTTGGTACGCTTGTTGTCTGTAGAGACGATTCACGATTTGTTAATCTTTTAACCGTTTCGATGTTTAGTGACACAGGCGAGAGCCACAATGTGTAATTTATGATATTTATCAAAGATGTCATACACCACGATTTTTGTATTGTTGGTACGCTTCTGTGTCTAGTAGAGCGATTCGTGGTTTGCTAATCTTTTAACTCTTTCGATGTTTAGTGACACAGGCGAAAGCTACATTGTACAGTTTATGGTGTTTATAAAAGATGTCATACACAGTGATTTTTTAATTACTGGTACACTTCCGTATCTAATGGAGCGATGAATAATTTATCTGTTAACCCTTTTGATGTTTAGCAGCATAGATACGAACCACAATGTATAATTTAGGGTGTATATCAATGATGTCATGCACCATCGTTTTAGTATTAATGTTACGCACTTTCATAGAAATTGAATGAATAGTTGTAAAACGAGGATCAACGAAATGGTTAATGTATCTGCAAATAGTACCACTAAAAATACATTTTAAAAAATTGATAAATAGATCAATGGATAGTTCTGAACGTCATCGATTATAAAATAGTAAACATAGTCCATTTTCCGAGTCCGAGGACCATTCCTGGTCTATTTTAATAAACTGTGTCGTACATGGTAGGACAAATCAAAATTCCAAATAGATGAAACCTAGGAATAGAATTATAAAGTGATCTCGATTATAAAATAGAAAGTGCCGAATCCCTCCGATGAATGAAGTGGAAGGATATAAAATTCTCGCCTGCAGAAGGGGTGGAAAAAACAACTTCTTTCAATGAATAATTTTGTGGCCGTAGCGTAATCTGCTGGCGAGTGTATGCATCGCGCAAAGTTACCGACCGGACGTTGAAGTTAAGAGCCAGATTCCGACCGCAGACCGCAAAACCGCAGGATCACAGGAGTTCGAGATATCGAGCATTCTTTCTCTCTGCCCTCTTGCTACTCCTTTATCCTAATATACGCCACCGCGTACAGGATCAGCGCCACGGAAAATTCATTTCTGTTTCCAGGATATGGGGGTTTAGCCAACCGCCGAGGATTACCGAAAAATCCCCTACTGCCGCAAATGCCGAATGCGACACACCATCGAGAAACGCTCGGCAAGATCGTGCGATCACATTTTCTTCGAACAATTCAATAAAGTGCCCTTACTCCGAGGGAATGGTTGTTCGGACAACGATTGATATCCCTTCAGACCAAACATTATCCTTACGAAACTAACAATTATGATATTCAATGTTGATTCTGTTCTGTATTAGATTAAACCAATCACAGTGAGTCAAATGTTTTTTTACAGTTTCTATTTCACCATTATTGAAGTTATAAAATTGCCTTTAGAAGAATCGATTCGATAGACTTCTTTATTCAGTCGTATATTCTAGTAAAAATTGCACTAAATCTAAATAAATTAAATCTTCTCATTTTTATAAGGCTCTATTATATACTAGTCAATTTTAATGCTAAGGTAGGTTTAATGTTAACGGAGACACGAGTTTTACCCAACTTATAAAATTGCCTTCACTGGAATAAGTACAGTAGATTCCTTTACTGGATCGTGTATTGTAATAAAAATTGTTTCCACATTGTTTATTTTACAATTACTATAAAATTGCCTTCATAGGAATCAATTCGATAGATTTCTATATGCAATCATATATTATAATAACAATTACAGAAATTCTAAATAAATTTCATCTTATAATTTTATAAGACAGTGTACACTAATCAATTTTAATGCCCAATAGGTTTCGTGTTGAATGTCGCTTTTTGTTACTCTTCTTCACAAAGACTTTTAACACTTTTAACAAAATTACCGGTACTAGGATTTTTTATTTTTATGTTATTGAAATTGTAAAGATGCTTTAGTAATAAATGATTCAGTTAATAGCTTTAGTAGAGCATATGGTTCAATAAAAATCGAAGAGAGTTTAAATAAATGCAATCTCACCGTTTTGAGAAGACAATGTGTGCGTGAACTACTTTTAAAACGTGATTTGATGTCAACGATACTACTATGGATATTATGCTGTTCGAATATTATTAATTCCATTTTTGAAGCTGCTACGGATGAATATTTCAAAGTTCAAGAAGATAGACCACCAAAATGCAATTCGTATTTGCAAATTTTCGAGAAGTCCACGAAACAGGTGGTAAAATTATATTTTTGCATTCAAACATTGTTTTCGTCGACAATATTTGATCCCAATTTTGTAAAAACTGCTACTGATTCCAAGCTGGCGAGTTTCACAGAATAAAGTCACTGATCTAAAGCTCGCCATAATCAAAATTTGAGAAATTTTAATAAAATATTTAAAAATAGTTTCAATTAAGCATGCTAAACGTTAAAACGAATCCTTAAAAGAGACGCGAAATATAATCCTGATGAAATGAACAAAATACTGGACGACAAGGATGTAATTTGAGTAATCACAACTTTTGCTTTTTCATAAGAGATGAGGTAAAAGACTCGTATCATGGAAAATCAAATATATAATCCTGAAAAGATTGGATAATAAGAGTTACTGCAGTTGAAGTTGCATACATAAAATGTTATATGATAGGAACCACCTCGGTGCCATTATTTTTACATAAATCAAAAAGGAATATAAAGAAACGATATATAAAAAAAATCAAAAATATAATCTTAATGATTCACTAAAAAAAAAATCATCAAATCAAAGGAAAAAGTCCTACTACGTAATGGTACCTACAAATATCCTAATATTGTTGTAACTATACAACATCTAGTAAAATGATATGATTTTTATAGTAAATAAATAAATATTATTTACTTAACATTAAGATTTCGAAACTCGTCAAAATGACGCATTTTAGTGAATTTAATTTGCAAATATTAGCATTACAAAAATGCATCTGCGAAGAATTATTCCACATATTTATTTCCGTTGATATATATATAGAAAAAAAATTGCTAAAAATTTTGAAAAGAGACTATTTTGAAATTCTTACGAAGTAACGTGAAATAGTCGCTTTTAGTGCTTCGTAAACCTAGCGTTAAATACGGTTGGATCCTCCGTGGAGTAGGAAAATCGCAACAAATCGAAATCACCTAGTAGCAACTATGTTATAGAACTTACCCTACTCTGTAGTCCGTGCAAGATGGCGGCGGGTTCCAAACGGTACTATGGCAGAGCATCCAATCGCACCAGATCTAGAACAAAAAGTTCTAAGGATGAACGATAGCTCTGACTGGAATGAGAGGAAACGTTCCTATTTATAGAAAGCCTAGAAGACATTTTATTTCCCGCAGACAACGTTCATCTATCTTTGGAAAGTGAATCGTACTTCA
This sequence comes from Agapostemon virescens, assembly GCA_028453745.1. Classification (NCBI taxonomy): domain Eukaryota; kingdom Metazoa; phylum Arthropoda; class Insecta; order Hymenoptera; family Halictidae; genus Agapostemon; species Agapostemon virescens. The sequence continues at coordinate 12,663,261 of CM052085.1, forward strand.
GCCGTCTTGTATCGCGTCTACATTATCGGCAATATTAATGGTCACACGTGGGGCAAGAGCAAAACTCACTATTATTCCCATGGCCACATTGTTGTTTCGATACCTATCGGACTATTCTGGGAATGTTCACTTACCTGTGGCGATTCTGTTTCTGAATAAGCCGCACTCAATACGATTCACAAAATTGTAAACGTTGCTATCAGTCCGCGTATCTGATTATCGATCATTCCGCAAACTTAAATCCTATATCCTTATAATCCTATAACCTAACCCAGACCTTAAATTCTATAAAAACTTGGATGCCGAAAAAATTTGTTTCACAGACTAAATGAACATGTCCTTACAGAGGTTGTATACTGCACTTTTTAGAAATACGCGTATCACAGATTCTGGATTTATTTAGGAGAAAAATGCGCAGGTCAAACGACATTTTACAGTCAATTAATGTTTCTCGACGCAAACATTGTATATGTTGCATTCCTCGAAAACATAGACTGCAGATTTTGCGGGTTTATGAAAGAAAGTAGTAGATAAACCACGGAGCAGCGAACACGGTGAAAGAATGTACGGTGGTCATGTAATTTTTAAATAATTAGAAGTATTAACATTAGAACTACCGAGAAATAGGTGCTGCTCATGTATATAGATTTTTAATAACAACAAGACTGCATCTATTAAAATGTCGTACGATTTTTCATTGCAATGCTTGCTTCAATTAATAAATTCATTCCAAACTTTCTCATGAAAGTATTTTTATAATATTAATAATTGTGAAAAAAATAATTAGGGACCGATCATTTTGACTGGTTCGGTAGTTCTGGTGTTAACTCTAGTTTCCAATAAAATGTGATTTTCCGTAATCATTCTACGACACTGAATGAAAAGAGCATTAATCAAAATAGAGGACAGTAAAAATACTTTTAAAAATGTAAAAATACGGCGCTGCTACTTTTAAAGAATTAAAACTCAATTGCGCCAAACTTTGCAAGCTCTACAAAATTATACAAAAAAAAACATAAAATCACCTTCCCAAAAGGTGTGACCTCGACATCTCAAAAATTAATCTTCAAAGAGAAAAATACTTTTTTTCAAATAAGTTTCCATTTTGTTCATATAATATTTTAAGACGTAGAAAGGCAAATTTAACGGTATATGCAAATGTTTAATAATTATATACTATAATAAAGAAGAATGAATTGTAGATATAAACAATTTTCAATCGATCACAAATTTTGCACAGATTATTTTTTCTTCGAGTGGCATAATTATGAGGGCTGTCCCGAAAGGAATTCACCCTACCGAGCAGACATTATGAAACGCGGGAACTATTCGCGACGATGGCGCACCAGCCGAAACCAGGAAGAACCGATGATGACGCCGCCGCGACTCCAATTGGTTATCATTGGCTGACCTTTATCGATAGAGCGTGCGTGCATAGCTTACGTGCGATAGGTGCATTAATCGCGAAAGCTAGGTTGCATAATAAGTTGAGACACGAACGGACTAGGGCCCAGAGACTTGACAACGGCCACCGGCGGACCTTGCGTGGGTGCGATCCGAGCGTGATGCTTCATAAATTGTAGGCGGATTATGGCGATGACGAGAGGCCCCTGAGGATCCGATCGAGTTTCGCGAAATATCGCGAACCCAAACGGTTCCAAATCCAAAAAGTTCCAACGCGATTCGTTTCCACCACGGTGAATTGGTTTTGACGCCGCTTCAGAATATTTCGACCATTTGAAATCGTCGACGTGAGATTTGCGTGGTGCAATCGATTCTAGGTTTTATTTCAGACTTGTGTGAGGCTAACATGAAATTCAAAAAGACATGTACCGTACTTGAGATACTATGATTTTTGCGTTTTATTAACCCTTCGACTACGAAAGGCGTCTATAGACGCTCTCACTAGTCTATTGATATATACGATATACGATATTTCGATATATCGGAAGACGTCACGAATCTATCAAAATATACAAAAGGCTTTTTTCAAACACATATTCTAATCCCTCTTTGGAAAACCAAATGCGAAAAAGATAGTATGTAGTAAACATAAAATTTGAAGAGAAAGTAGACATGAATGCAAAGAATTTCATGCAGGTTTATGCGTTGATCCCTTCGTTAGGATATATCACACACAAATTGATTATAAAATTGTTTTTCCCATTCTTTTATTATCTTTGTTCGTTCATTATCGTTTTACTACCTTTATTATCATTATATTAAAATTTTCAAAACGAACTTGTTCCTAGTTATTAAAATTTTGACTTTTTCCTTTATATTTAATTATTGATTATTATTGAAGGAATATACAAATTAAATTAAGAAAACTAAAATAGTTTAAAGCCTAAGAATGGTATCAAATCTCCGAGGACTGTTTTCCTCACTTGTCTGTGGCCGACAAGCGAATAACACTCAATTAATGGTCCTAATGGCCATCAGTCAATTAGTGAATTATTCCGAGATCGCGCCGCAGTCAAAGGGTTAATCAAAAAGTAGCAGTGAAGTCGAAACGACTCGCTCCTACTTTCGTTCCACACAACCACTGAAATAAATCACTAAATTTCCTTATCAAAGCACATGTTGCAACTTATTGCATCGATATTGCATCGTTGCGATACTTATATCGCGTAACTGGAATAACGTGAAGACTTCCATTGTGCTACGTGTTATTATCATTAAATTTTTGGACGTCGAACAGACAGGTCCACCGAAATTTTGAATAAATGTTCTTGCAGATGTTGAAATAACTAATTTTGACGAATGTTTAGAAAAGACTTCGGGAAAATTTTGGTAGTTTAATATTTTGAGATTTCCCAGTCGATTAGCCTCCGCACAATTAAAATGACAAGGTTTTTCTCGGTACGGCGAAAGTTTCTCGGAAAAAGGAGATCTTGATAGAGGGGGGTCCCATTAGATATGCCATAGATAACGGAAATACCTTGATAGCTGGTAAAAGGACTTGCATGTCCTCACTAACAACCATCCTCGACTCTTCGCCGCTGTCCAACTGAGACTTGAGCAAGGACACGCCACGTTCTAAAATCAGATTGAACATCTGCAAGGATACGACCAGTGCCCTTTCTTGGACCTCGGACCGGTACCCCTGCTCCATTTGGGCATCTGAAACAAACAGAGGGAAAAATCGAACCGTTAGCAACACGAACGCGACATTTCAACGCTTACTACTAAACAGTTACCTTACTACCGCGCGGAATTCTCTACTTTCTGCTGGGAATTCGCAATTTGATGCAACGCAAACCCTTTGTCCGTTGAACCTAACCGAACGCTGCGATTCTGAGAGAACGTGTTATAAGAATTCGTTACAAAATAGTCTTTCAAGTTTAACCCTTAACACTGCAATGGCTCCTGCCAGGTGACACTAAAAATTGCCACATTATTATTCAGAACAAGTTTTATATCGTTGCGTTTACAATTAAGAAATCGATAGAAATGTTGTGCGTACGAATAATAGTAAATTTTATATGCACGAAAGTAAATAAACCGTGTACAACGTAACTATACTAGGTAAAAAGAATAAAGTCGATCTTTTAGACACTTGTCGCGCGAAAACAAGGATTTGCATTGCAACAAAAAATGTTTCTGTTAACTGCAGTATTTTGTACAACTTGTATAATTCTTCCTTTCACCTTAGTTACAGATATTTCGTCTTTCTCATACGTTTCAACACTCTGTCTCTCTTCTTTCCCATTCGCTGTGCTCTTGCCTGCCCAAAACTTAAACGCTACTAAACGTGTTCAACGAGAAAAGTTACGGAATGGTAGAAATTCGCAGACCCTTCAGGTACAGTGAGTAACGAAAGTATTTGAACGGAAAGGATTCGGACGGATGAAAAGTTTGACGTTGAAAAAACATAAGTCATATTACGAATTACAAAATACTTTTATTTCTATAATAACACATAAGTATCATGATTATACATGTTGAATTTGAAGTGTATCTGATAACGTAAACAATACTTATAAAATGTTTCTTGGTAACGGCATCTAAATGAACGTCACAAAAGTATTCGAACGACTAAAATAATAGTACATATTTTAAACAACTATAGTGTTTTAATATTTTGTCGGACCACCGTGAGCACTTATTATGGCTTGCAACCGTCGTTGCATGCTATCAACCAAATTTTCAGTAATATCTTTTTTTATATTGTTCCAGACGTCCAAAATTCTGGTCTTTAATGCTTCCTTGGAATTAATACTATGTTTACTAAGTTGTTTGCCAATTTCTGCCCATAAGTGTTCTATGGGGTTAATGTCCGGACTTTGTGGGAGTGTTTCTAAAACGTGGGGTACGTTGTATATGATCCATTCTTTAAGAATACGTGCGGTATGTTTTGGATCATTGTCATGCTGAAAATGAAAATTGTCTACTACCCCTAATTTTTCCGCACTTTGCTTCAAATTGTCTTTCAATATTTGCATATATTTATATTTATCTAATATTCCGTCGATAATGACGAGGTTTCCAACACCACTAGCCCCCATACATCCCCATACCACTATCGACCCACCCCCATGTTTCACGGTTGGTCGTAGATTTTTAAGATCCATCTCTCTATTTGCTTTTCTCCAAATTTTATGACATCCATCTGAGCCAAATATGTTAAATTTGCTCTCGTCCGAAAAAATTACGTGTTTCCGAAAGTCCTTATCCTTGTTGACATAATTTTTAGCGAAACTTAATCTCTTCTGTTTATTGACTTTGCTAATAAATGGTTTCTTTCGAGGAATACGACCATGAAAATCATTTTTACGGAGAATTCTTCGACAAAGTTCAGGATGAACTTGTTTTCTGAAGCTATCAGCAACTTGTATAGCAAGTTTTGCTGCAGAAATTGTTGGATCCTTTTCTATTTCACGCACAATTATATTCTCTTCCCTCTTCTTTAATTTCCTAGGCCGGCCAGAACGGACTTCATCCAGAAGGATTCCAGTGGTTTTTAACTTTTTTACTATGTAATAAATGGTAGATTTACTTTTCCCTAACAATTGTGCTATTTCGCCATAGCTCTTGCCTTCATTATGCCACATAATTATCAATTTTCTATCAGTGATGCTTGTCTCCGATTTTTTTCGGTACATTATTAATATGAATTTTACAATCTTATTAACACTTGCAGCACTGAACAAGGGAAGTGTGTAACACCAATTGAGAAAGCCAATCTTTACTGTTTGTCAAATTCAAGGATTGTTTTGTATTAGAAGTTTCGTCGTTCGAATACTTTCGTGACATCTGTTTACTCGACGTTACCAAGAAATCTTTCATAAGTAATGTTTACGTTGTCGGACACACTTCAAATTTAACATGTATAGTTATCACACTTATATATTACTATAGGAACAAGAGTATTTTGTAATTCGCAATATCACTTACATTTTTTAAGCGTCAAACTTTTCATTTCAGAGCGTTCGAATACTTTCGTGATTCACTGTATATCGACAAACTAATTTGCGTTTCAGATGACATGTCACACAATACTAACAATATGACCTCCTCCGAAAGGTCATTTCTTTCAATTCATTTCTCAATTTAAATATTTCATTTCATTACGATCCACGGCTGGTCACTGGACATCGGCTCACCGTCAATTTCTCAATTACCCATTGTTTTCGTTTGCTTTTTGCAAGACGAAACACTTTTCCAGGTTTATTACCTGCTACGGTTGATTTTCGACACACGCAAATTCGACGTGCATCCCTCGCAGGTACGAATTGTACCATTCCTTGTAATGCTAAGACCAATCAGCTGAGACGATTGTTTCCTTCGCTAGCCTCGAAAAATCTATAATCCAGGAATCCGTTTGTTTCGTGTGGTATTCCTGCCTGCACCGAATTTACTCGTAACCAAACAGTTATACTCTGACACGTCGAAAATATCTCTGAAACCGTAAACATCGCCGCCAGAACTTGTAATCGTTGTTACGTTATACTGTTAATGTTTAAAATACAGAGTTTTACTTCTTGTTAGAACCACATCTCGTAATTTCTTGATACATCAAAGTATTAGCCCTATCATCTAACTGGATAGTAAGGAATCACCTGGAACATGCGTTGTCACCTAAACCGAAGATTTACGATCATCAGCGACGCTAAATCATTGACCGCGTCACAGCGCGACATAAACGAAGAAATGAGTCATTACAAGCATAATTGTATCACGTTGGTGTCAGTTTAATCCGAAAAGGAGACGAATGCGATGGAAAAAGTTTGGTGAAAAAAGAAATTAGAAAAGTTGCGAACTTCTGCTTCTTTTGCGTTAGGGTGAATCTCACTGGTATTCCACCCCTGACTCGGACGTCGAGCGTGATCAACCCCTGGGTGGTACAGATAACATTTTAACAGTTACGGAAAGAATACTGTAAGTGGAACAATCTGAGAAGCGATGCAGTAAAAAATTGACTGCTACCGCACAATTAACACGTTAACTGCCCAACCGACGACCTCAAAAATTCCATAAAATGAAATTAATTTATTTAATGAAGCAGCGATTGTAAACATTAAATGTATGGCACACAGTTATCTATCAACCTTCTTGTATTCTTCAGATATGAATTAAATTGAATGCAACGAATATATGAACGTACAAATTTATTTTTGAACATGGACTAATAATTCTGTCGCCCATATATGGGTGACATGGCAGACAAATTGTCAATGCCGAACTCTGGAAATGTTTGGCCTCCGTGTGGAGAATCAGGAGGCTCAACGGGCAAAGAAAAACGGGAGGGAAAGAGGGAACAAGACGCGGAAGTGCATCCCCGGTCGGAGGAGACGAGGCTTTTCATTATCTCGTATATCCATCGCGAGTAATCGGCATAGCCAACATTTTAACGTTGTTTCTATCGTACGGAGTTGGGAACGAGACTAACAGAAACCGTGCAGTTGATCGGCGAAGCCTAACTACTTTACGAAGGCGACATTGTGCGGCACCTTTCATCTAGGATACCGCGCGACTGCCTTGGCCCCTGAGCTCCTCTGACCACGATGAACATCCATTGACGACGTTCATTATTGATCAGGCCGTAAACTACCACGGAATTTCACCCAGGGAATGAAAGAGCTGCGAAACTTTTAACACTAGAATTACCAGACCAGTCAAAATGACTGGTTCGTAAATTTTTCTTTCACAATTCCAGAAATTCTAAAAGTATCTTCATTGGAAAGCTTCGAATGAATTTCTTCATTGAAGCAGACATTGTAATAAAAATGGGGCAATGTTTTGAATAGATGCAGGCTTGTCATTATTACCAGACAATGTACATCAGTCCGGTTATTACTCGGTGGTTCTAGTGTTAAATAAGTTCTACTTGAAACGTCGTTAGTAGAGTATTTGTTTGTAGAAATAAACACCGACCTATCACATAAAACATTTTTATTTCTAATTATTAGGAGTACCAACTTCGGGAGTTCAACTTCAATTTCCAAATAATTTATTACTTATGAGTAGCTTTAATATTTTGCTGTAATAATATTTTACTACAATACTCGTAACATTTGTTTATTGAAAGAATACAATAGAATATTGGTTGTCTAAATTAGTAGAATGTCAGTGTTTGCAAAATAGTACATTCATCTAATCACAGTGCTAGAAACGAAAGAGAAGACTAATGCTTACTATTTGGTAGTCAAAGAAGGAATGGAAAGATTCTTCTCCACATCAATTACGTTAATTTAAACGTCATCGTGTGTGGTCGTGCACCGACATAAACATTGAAATTATGTTAAGTAACCCTGTATATTTCTTTATTTTTGTCCCGAATCTCCATTTAAATGGTGTACCGAGCGATGTCGATAAAAATAAGGTTGCAAAAGGAGGGTTAAGGGGATTTGCAATGTTTCTGTTTTTGCAAATTAATACACAGAACCATCAGCATTGTATATCGACATCTCTGATGGAAGATGAACACAAAACGATTTCGCACAATTCAGCCGAGCTAGTGGGGTCCCGTGAAACCTAGGACGTCGAAACAGAGATGCGAAGGAACAAATATGGCGGCGAATGGGGAGCATAGTCGCTTACGGTCAGCAAATTGAATAAGGCAAGGGCAAACAAGCGAATATTCCATATGTCCCCGTGGCGTAGGGCAACGTGCGCCACACGCGAGACCCACTCGACGATACCATGGCGTCTGGCAGTTTAATTTATCGCGGACGAGGATAATAATTAGCGTTTAACTGCGAGGTTCGCTCGAATGCCCGTGTGGTCTCCTTGCGAGGGTTAGGATTGTAAAGGGTAATTAGTTAGGGAAGATTTATAGAAAGGCCCCCTTAACAAATTGCCAATGCGATCATTAGCGAAAATTACGCGTATCGTACACGTCGACTTCCTTCTTTGACTCCTTCTATCTCCGCCGTTCTTCCACCACCTTTTACCCTATTCCCGTGGTTTCATTTACCGTCAAATTGGCAGAGTTTCTACGTTTCTAACTGTCAGCGTGCCAGCCAATGAACCTCTCCTTATCGCCTTCAATCGCGCATAGGAGAAAGAATACTCGTAGCGATACCCACCACCGGGTCCAGCATTTTGACGGGGCCGGCAATTAATTGCGGATACCGTCGATCAGAGAATGGCCAGAGTTTAATTGCCGACTGACCTTTGCCGGGGATGCGATAATTGGCTTTCTTCGGGGAGGAACTTGGTTAACCCCTCGCTTTCGCGTTTAACCCTCAACTGAAATAGAGATTTTGTAACTGCGCCTGGCAGTGCGACTGATTGTCTCGTTCACTTACTATACAATTTATCGTTTGCTTGCAGTAATATGGATCTTTTATTAGCATTCAAACTTATAAACTATTTTTTTCATTTGCATTCTCATCCGATTGTACTTCATTGTATTATCTATCATATATGACTCGTGTGCACATTTTATTTCTTAATGTGGATATCAACGCGAGCAACAGCTAACATTAAAGTAGATCAGTTTATAGATATTTTAAACAATTTTTAAAGCGATACGTTTTATTGTAATTTATTTTAATAATTGTAGTATGAGAAATTTAAAATAGTCATTTAAAACTATTTAGCCTATATTAGGCTTTTGAAAAGATAATATTTAAATAAAAACTGTATCGAATGGCTCACCCATTCATCTCGAATTCCGTATAAAAAGAGGTCTACGCAATCCGAGCCTGTGGGAGCCTAAACACTGACATATAGCATCAATTACAAACGAAAGCGGCGAGAAACGAGGCACTAGCCGAAAACCTGCAACAGTTTGCGAGGTAATTCGATAGATGCTCGAACAAGGGGGTGACAACGGGGTTGTCAATGAGACCCCGAAGAGACAGTCTCTCGGCAAGGTCTACCCCCTTCTTTTCTAACGAACTGGACTAAACGCGAGGACGCAGTCTGCTGCCGTGAAAACTCCGGCACCGTCGTGTGCCGTTTAATTGAATTCGGAAGGGCGAGGTCAGCCTTCCTGTTTCCAGAATCGATACTAACGCGATTACCCTCGTGAAAACGGACGGAAATCGAGTTAACCAGCCTGCCTCGGATAATTCCATTAGCATCGATTCAGGCGGCTGAGTTTCTGACTCATTGTGCCCGCCGATAATGAATTTCCGCGAGAGACGCTTAATTCGCCATGTCGCCGCGGATGAAGTCTTTCGTTGTCGAATTAATGGCCCCCCGCGAACGGGACACGGACCGTTGGGAATCGCAGGCGTCGCTTCGGAATTCGACGAGAATCGCATTTGGTCGCGTTCCTATCAAAATTGCACGGAAACTAATTGGCAGTTTGCGGCTCTTCGCTGAGAATTTGCATTTTTACGCGGGGATCGATGAAGGCGTCAACTGTCGCGTAAACTTTTAAATGCGCAGAAAGAGAGGAAGACAAGGAAGAGTATTTTCGTTCGGAACAATCTTCTATGGAATGGTTACAGAAGTTCTAACCAGTGTGTTCTGGAACATCGTGTTAGAAGTAGAGGTGTTTATGGTCGCGAGGAATCGTGATGGAAGGATACCGTCCGGCACATTTGAACGGGTTGTTAGATCAGAAGGTGTTGAGGAATTGAGCAGCTTTCCAAAAATTGCGGTAGCCGATGGTCTTTCGCATCGTCATAGAGGGGGATTTGGTAAAAGTTTTCAACCAGCAATAATCTAAGTGTCTTTGCAATAATCTAATTAGTGCAAAGCTCTAATTAGAAGCCTCCCTTGCCGTGAACTAGGACCTGGTCGTCATTCGCTTCGCGGCTCACAACGAGCCTGGGGACATTACTTGCGAAAAAATCAACATCGTTGCCAAACTGCTGTCCACCTTGAGGATCACCTTATTAGCCAACTCTGAGGAGGACATATGCTAAGGGCGCTCTACGAGGATCGGGGTTACTAATCTAACGATTAGTATTAATCGTAAGATCATTGTTTAGGATAACACACTGTTGTACTAAAAAGAACCTGTACACAGGAAAGAGTTGAGGATCGAACGTAACCGCAAAGTGACGCGGAATCAAACTTAGTTTCTAATAATTAGTGTTAATCGTAAGATCATTATTGAGGATAACACACTATTATCCTAAAAAAGAACCTGTACACGGGAAAGAGTTAAGGATCGAACATAACCGCAAATTGACGCGGAATCAAACCTAGTTTCTAAGAATTCGTGTTAATCGTAGGATCACCTGTTCCGTCGGCGATAAATATTCTTACGAACATCGTCCGTGAGAATGGCTGCAGGAAGAAGATCGTCGCGATGGACGAGCGTTAAATCATAAATCCAGCATAATTGCCGATGGGCTGCGCAAAGTAAAGTGTTGTTCACACCTACGTCCACGAGCGACGTGTAACGCGGGAACGCCGAGAATTTCGTCACGACCTTCGCTGGATCTTCACGCACGAACGCTCGTTCGCCGTTCAGATGGCTGAAGCTGGCTTGCGACGTGCCTGTCATACTCGTCGGCTACTTCTGAGGGCTTCCTGTCCTACCAGCCACCAGGACAGCTCGATTTCGATCGCCGAGCATCGTGTCGGTTTCCTTTTTTTTCCTTGCAAGATGCTTTTCGAAAGGAGACACCTGTCGTACATCCTCGCTTATACCGGCTGTCTATCGCGACGCTATCATTAGACTGGTGTCACTCGGGTTCTTGGATTAGGGGATACCCATTCGATCGTAATAGATGATGCAAAAAGGAAAACAGAATCTCTGGCTGCCTACCAGACAGCACCAACTAGAGACGAATGGCATTCATTTTGTTTTCGTCGAAATAAATTTCCATTGTTTAGTAATTCGTGAAAAATGGCATTAGGCACATTCCAATTTTCATGAATTATTTTATCAAAACCAGAACGAATAACAAATTCGTTTTGTCAATCGGAAGATTGCTTGTGATAGATATAGCGTGTAGATGTAATTAATCTTTGTTAACATGTGTTGCCTGATGTTTTCAAAAAATCGTGATTCGTATGAACATCTGACTATCAATATTTAACATCTTTCCAGGTAACAAGTCAGGCAACTAGCGGGAAATTTGAATACATTCTGTTAAATATGAGTGTTATTCATTTTTTAAATGCCGCAATTCTCTATAAGTATTTAAGCATTAAATTAAATGTAGACATATAACACATAGACATTTTCTTTTTCTACTAGGGAATTTTGGAAGACAATGTTTTAAAGTTAACGTAGTTATAACATATTTCCCATTTTACTTTTCATTCAACAAATTATTAAAGACTGTTCGATTACTTATATTTCAGATAGTTTATAAG
>CM052085.1:12681790-12701266 GCA_028453745.1 Agapostemon virescens
ATTCCGCGGTCTGGAGGGTAGAGAGAAAATAAAACTGGCGCGCGGCATACAACGAGTATTAAAGCCATAAAAATCGGAAGATCGCCCAGCGTCGCAAAAATCTCTCTCGTGTCTGACTCAGGCCACTGGTAGAAGTCGTTCGGTCACAGTGGACTTTTATTCGCGCTGGACACGAAGAGGCAACCAGAAGAAACCAGCGGCAGAAAAAGAGGGTAGAAGCAGCAGCAGCAGCCGCGGCTGCAGCATCAGAAGCAGCAGCAGCAGCAGCAGCAGGAAGACGTAAAAGAAGAAGCAGAGGAGAGGGGGGAGAAAGAGAGGAGTGAGAGAGAGGGAGAGAAAGAGAGAGAGAGGTACGTTTATTCGTCTGCAAATTAGTCACGAAGTCGGCAGATCGGAGTGTGGCAATGGAAGCCAGAGGATATAGTGGTGGCGCTGCCACGAACGGTGGCGGCGGTGGTGGTGATGGTGGTGGTGGCTGAATAGCTTCTGCTCTTGCAAGCCGAGAGCTCAACGTACGACCTTGGCGAGGCCTTGCGAGGTCGCTGACATGATTCCGTCCTGTCCACGGACTCGGTAGATCGCTGGGATTAGAAGAGAAGCAGGGAGAAAGGCAGCCAGGCAGGAAGACCGAAGAGAGGAACGAGCTGACGGTGCCACCACCTCTCTTATCATCCACACCGTCCTCTGTCAGGGAAAAGATTTTGATCGGGACACCGCCAGCTAGTTGAAACCATTCGCCTCTTATCCAGCAACCCGTCACACATCCTGCAAATACGTAATTTACGCGGATCTAAGGTCGACGACGAGTCCGCGCTCTAACGAACTCCGTGAAACCAAGTCGATCGGATTCACGCTTGATCCAATCCTCCGGATACTCCATCCTTGCGCGCTCGAGGATGGTTGTCTTATCGGCTCTGGTTATGATTCTCATCGTGTCATTGCGAATGTTCTGCGCTGTTTTGCTTGTAAATTGATTTGCCAGAATGAAGTGCAAATGAAATTCTTGTTTTCCGCGAGTAAGGATTTGTGGACGATTTAATGGACGTTATCGATGTCGTCGAGAATGTTTCTTCCCTTTTTCGGTTTAACGAATCTGTTGGTAAACGTGATCGTTGAATGTAGTATTTTATTTAATAGTGCTCTCAACACGATACGCATTTTATTAAAATCAGGCTTTTGATATTAAATTTTAAGAAATATAAAATCATTTAATCGATTGTAAATGAGTTGGATGTGAAACGTAATCTGAAATTTGTTATCTTGCTACGTCGATCGATCCAGATAGTATGAATTAACTTGTAGAAGTATGCATGATTTTGCAAGCGTTCGTTGTTTAAGCGATCACCGAAACTTAAAACGATTCACGAACGCAAGGTCCTGCAACCCGAGTAGAACGCGAACAATCGAAAAAGCTAATTGAACCAGTGAAGACGCAACACCTTCAGGATGAGGGGTCCAAAGAAGAAGATGAAGAAGAAGTAGAAGAGGAGGAAGCGTCGCTCCATGACCAAGCGTCGACAAAATGAAAGCCTGGACGCCTCACGTTCCGCGAACAATCTCATTTTGACTTTAATTATACACCCGGGACACGCTTAACGTTGCCAAGGAAAGGAAAAAGGAAAGGAAAAAGAAACGGAAAAAGAAGCCGGTCGACAGTTTTGCATCAGACGACACGGCATCGGGGCACGCAAGCTCAGTCTTCTTGCAAATCCCTTCAACCCCCTTTTCCGTCCCATTTTCCCCCTTCACCTCCCTTCTCCGCAGCATTTAGGGACCACGTCCTGATTCTCGACTTTTAATTCGCGCAGATATACGGCGGCGGAAGCAGGAAGCAACGAGCTTCAGCTTCCTATAATCATCGCTGGAAATGATACTCCGATACATAATAATGATCGTGGATATTACGTGGAACTAACGAGCCGGCTCTACCTCGATCCTCTACGACGAGATCGACGATTCCCCTGCCCATTCCCTTGACTTCGTGCACTTCGTTCGATGAAACGATCAAATTAATTGCGAACATTGAAGTTTACTAAACTCCAGCGAAAGTAGTCATTACTTTCCATGTAGTATATTTTTGCAACCGAAAGATTTTGCTATCCTTGGATTATAATTTCTTTGATTTTTCACGCAGCTGTAATTCCATATGGAGTCGATCAAACTGTTAGAAATCGAGGGAAACATCGGATTTGCATTATTTAGTTAACACTAAACCGACCGAGTATTAAAATTGACTAGTGTGTATTGATTTCTAAAATGCCAAACTTAATTTATTTGGATTATTTGTCATGTCCGCTGCAATGTATGATCGAACAAAGATTAAATCGCTTCCTACGAAGGCAATTTCATAACGTCAATAATTGTAAAGTGAAACATCTGAAGAGGGTCATTTGACTCGTTGTGTTAGATTTAATGTTAAGAATTGTAACCTAGAACAATTATTATAAACGTAGAAACAATGTCCTCATTTCCTATGAAGACAATTCTTGAACAAACTTCAAACTACTTTTTATTTCGTACAAAGTGAACCAACCAAAATGTCACAACTGTTTACCTCAAAATCACAATGATTGAAGTACCAATGTAAAAAATGATGTAAAGTACAATTATATCGAACTCTGTAAAAAGTACTTGGATATACTAAATGATTCTAAAGGTTGCTCACTCCTACCAAGTTTTGAACAATTTTGATCTCTCTATACACTTTAGGAACCAACGAAATAAATAATTTTCACGTTCCGATCCCATTCAAAGAAAGACTAACAGCCAGAAAAATCTACAAAGGTCCGGTTTAATTCCATTGATCGAACACTTTTTGCCATTAGCAGATCAGATAGTGCCTCCACGATAGTTTGATTTCCCGTGTATGACACTTGTAATCTCCCGAGAGTCTAACACGTCCTGACCCAGCGTCAAGCGTACGCGTAAACTGACTTTGAGGAATTATTCTCATGCAGGCGCAGGATAAATCTCGCAGGTGTCTACTACTGTCAGCCAGGAACGCGGTATAAATCTCGCGGGTGTAAAATCTCGAGTGGACACACAGCATAACCTTCCCTTCCAATCCCGAGGTATCACTATTCCTGTATTTCTCTCTTTCGAGGCTCACCGACACGTAACTTATGCGAATTACGCGCGTGCGAGGACACTTTATAAACACGCTTTGTAAAAATGATTAATAATAAGCTTCTCTTTAAAAACAAAAAAAAATCGACAGTAATTGACTTGTTGTTTTACGATGAGGACGAGGTAACGCGCAAGAAGATGAAACCATTGAACTCTAAGGGTACGGTGATCTGTCGAGCGCAAGAAGTCAATGATACCCACCCTTCTTCCTGGCGGTTGTATCCACTAGCGGCTGACTGATCGAAGGACATTTACATCCAGACACATAGATCCTTCAAAGGAGGACTGCGTATTCTTCAAAGCGGACTCGGCCGTATTATTCATCATAGACGGTGGCAAATGTCACGGTAGAAAACAAACAAAATCCCACGGGTCTAACGAGATAGATAAATCATCGACGATACAGCGGACAGAAACGCGACGTCATATACGCCAGGCTCTTTTTGCTAGATTGAGCCATCATTTCGCTCAAAGCCTTTGTCCTGCGAAAAAATCACGTTTACACGAGGTACAATGTACCAGAGGTGTAACGTCTACGGCTTTTGTAATTTTTCTTATGATCGTCGTGTTCAGTCGCTACCGAGGAACTCGATTCTTCGTGCGCGAGGATGTTTAAGGTAGAATATATTCACCGTGAAAAACAAAACTATTAAGCCTTTGCACTCTGAGCAATTTTAATTCCATAATCGAGACATTGTCTATCCTAGAATAGTTCCATTGTGTGATTCCTTTCGTGCATGTAATGTTAATTACTACTACTCGTACGTGCAACGCTTCAATTTTTATCGATGTTTGAAAGGCAAACACAGTGATACGTAATAAGTTTCTTTGAATAATAGTGTGACAATTTTTAGTGTTGCGCAAGAGAAGCCATTGGAGTGCGAAGGATTAATGCGAAGGTACATACTTTTATGAATATTGGTCGAAGGTATCGATGTTCACAAATGTTGTCCTAAATAAACATCGTATTATAAAGGATATATTTGCAACAAAGACTAACACTTCTAACAAAGCCCATGTAAACATTATTTAAATTATTGGAGCATAAATAGATTAACGATTGTATATATTTGTAAGAAGAATGGGTGGTTAATATGTCAAACAATGTAAAGTTTCAGAGAATTTAAGAACGCTAATGTATTAAAATTATTGAAGAAGAATATATTGGTGCAAATCACTCTTCTATTTCGCATGGAAATCTGCAGTACAATTATAAATATATAATTAAGGGTATAACACAATTAAATTCGTTTTAGAAAAATATGCTGCAATGCGTCCCTAAGAAAACATTCGTAAATTATTCAATTATATTATTATTATACGCAATATGTGTAACAAGTTTTTTGCTTCGTATACACAGAATAAACTATAATCTTTAAAAAAAAAAAAAAAAGAGAGAGAGAAGATATTGATTCCAAGAATACTTACAAGAATATACAAGAAAATGGATGAAAAGTATTAGTTTGACCTGTCTGCAAAATAAACAACGTACCTATGCATTTACTATACAATAAACTATTTCACAAGTATAACTAATTTCAGGATCAACAAACCCCTAAATATCTCCGATCCTTTTTACAACCACGTAACTTCTCATTCTTGTTTCCAACCATAAATCTCTCGACCATGGATCTTGACGAAAAAGAAAGCCCACAACACCTTGTACAATAAATACTGCTGAAATTTCTGTGTCGAAACGGGTCCAACAATAGTTTTGCCGACTCCCCAGCACAGCCGCCTAATCTCTTATTCCCCTTTCACTGCGAAATCCTCTTTTCCGCCGACAGCTGTCCGTTTCCATGTTTGAGAGGCGTGAAATATCACCGCGTGATTATGGAGGGCCGCTTTGAAGGAGCCGTAAAATTTGCTCTGCCAACGAACACCCTGGATAGTTCCCATTTCCAAGCTGAACACCCCTAACCTCCAGTCCCTTTCCCCTAATAATTGTTTTCTTGGAAAACAAAAGCAGACTAAGCGGAATACTGCAAAGTACTTGGGCAGCATCGTTATGTAATCTTAAAAATAGGAATAATCATTTTAGTAGCCTAAATGACATTCCCTGAACGCTTCTAAGCTCTTAGAAGATGATCTTTATACTCTGGATGATTAGGAACCGGCACTCGTATTGTTAAAATTTGATTATGCTATTCATATTTTGTGAAGTAGAAGAACCGAACAAAATTCAAATAAAAGATTAACTTTTTATCAGGACTGTAAATGTGAAACCAGAATTTTCCCATACGTGTTGCCAATCTGCAATGTAGTTACTGTCAAACTGCATCATTGACGCCATTTTTCTTGCTTTGACGTCTCATAATGATTTTTAAATCGTTACCATACAAGTTTCATACAACAACTTAGCTTTTAACCCTTTGCACTCCAAGCAACTTTAATTCCAAAATCGAAATATTTTCTTGTGATCTAAAATAGTTCCATTGTACATGATTAATTTCTTTCATAAATATAATATTTATTACTATTACGCATACGTGCAACATCTCAATTTTTACCAACTTTTTAAATGCGATGTAAAAGCTGTTTTAAAAAAAATGTATGTATGTTAAAAAAAATTAGAAAAATGTATAGCTACCGATAGGCAATACTTCGAAACAAATATTTTGTATAATTTTCTATAGAAAAGTTACGGTTTCATATTTACATACCTAGTAGGTTAAGTTAGGTTAGGTGATCGGATGATTTACGACGAACCAGTCTCATTCTTCAACATGTCGCCACCCAATCTATACCGAGTTAATAATAACTGTTATCTAAAATATCTTATTACTTGTTGATTTTATCAAAAAACATTTGATACAAAGAGCGTACGTCATTCATCTATTCCGAAATGAAATTCTGTTCTTCTGCAGTCGATGTGTAACTGCTAAACAAAGTACAGACGATTTTCTCATTCGTATAAGAAAATATGAACACCAAAGAAGAACCAATCAGCATAAAAGAAATTGTAAGGCAGGGGGTTAAATAATCTTCGTTCGCGAAATGTTAATCATCCTCGAATATAGATCTCAATCTCTTCCATCTTGAACACCAAGGTTTCACCTTTCTCATATCCAGATCAAACGATGCCAAATTTCGAGCCTCCAGATTTTCGGACACTCCAAATAACAATTCCACAGGCATAGTTGATCCAATGCAGGTTTCTGAATCTTGGCTAGATCTCGCACGATCCAGCCAGTTGTATGAAGCGTTCCAAGGTGTCCGTTGTCTCGATCTTCTCGGTCCAGCGTCGCGGCCATCCGTCTTCCCTTATCCTGAGGTACTTTAGTTTGTCTTTGAGTCCTCGAACGACTACGATTGAATCCCGCCGACCCCGCGTTGATCCAATCAGTATACTTTACATGTACGTTAGGACGCTTGTCTGGTAGATGATATTCCTTTTTAGATCTAGGTTAAGAACCTAGCGGCGCCAGAGAGTTCTGGTCGTCCATTTGGAATCCATAAGAGAAGGACTACAGCGTCAGCTCGGAGCCCATCGATCCTTAGAGAACCTCGTTAGGCTTAATAACAGCACTTGACGTAAAATCCGGAGTCATCGATCTCAGTCTCGATTATAATTAATCTTTCCGATCAAAATGCACGTCGCACCCTGACATTAATAGCAACAGACGCGGGCTATGTTCTACCACGATCATCGCCATTGGTTATACGCAGAGGAACACTCTCCCCGGAATTTTTCTTGATCAACCTCGGCGCCCAATCAGAAGCCAAGGCGACACAAACATTTATTATTCTCGCGATCTTTATTCGAACCTGCGGTTTCAACCTTGGCTTCCAACCCTTTCGAGAAAGATTTTTTGTAACAACCTCTGTTAAAAATCTAGTCTTCGCTAAAGACAATCCTGTACTAACGCGTTTGCATCTGTAGGAATACGGTTGTCTGTCAAGCGTTGGAATTAATTTATTTGAACGATGTTAGTACCAGTGTCTGAGTTTAATTCGAACTTGCGATTTCAACTTCGTCCGTCCAACCCTTTCGAAAAATGTTTTTGTAACAGCCTTTGTTAAAACTCTAGCTTTCCTCGAAGACAATCCAGTATTAAGACTTACAACAGCAGAAATATGACTGCGTGTCAATCGACGGAATTAATTTACTTGAACGACGTTATTGATAGTATTTGAACTTTATTCGATCCTGTGGTTTCAGCCTTAGCTTCCAACCCTATCGACTAATATTTTAATGACAGCCTCTATTAAAACTCTAGCCTTCGCTGAAGGCAAGCCCATATAAGAACTTGCACCAGCAGGAATACGCATGCCTGTCAATCGATAGAATTAATTTCTTTGAACGACATTATTCCTACTGTCCGAGCTTAATTCGAATCTGACATTGCAATCTTGACTTCCGAACCCTTCGAGTAATATGTCTATGACAGCCTTTGTTAAAACTCTGGCCTACACCGAAGACAATCCCATATAAGGATTTACAGGATCGACAGGAATATGGTTGCGTGTCGATCGATGGCATGAACTTCTTTAAACGCAGATGCTCTGACGTTCGATCACATTGTCACAGAAGAAGCCAGACTGAAAACAAAGTATCAATCTTACAGTTATTATTCATCTGCGGTGCAGTCCGGATTCAGTTGCGGTTCGTAGAAAGAAGAAACGTTTCGAAGACGACGTTCGTTTTCTTTTATCGGAAGAGCCTGCAAGCAACGAATCCTGTGCGTGAGATAGTTTCGGCTGGTCACGTCCCATCATGGTTTCCGCTCGTGCAGAAACGGCCAGGACTAAATGAGCTCCACCATCGGCAAGAGGACGAGCCCGTGCGCGGAGTGACCGTTCTTTTCTTATGGTACCCCATCCCCCCACCCCCTAACCATTTTCTCGAACGCATCTGTGTGCAGTTTCTTTGTAGCAAGGAGACATAATGGGATTCCCACGACTCGCAACAATGTTCCAATCGACTCTAAGCTGCGGCCACTCAAGATTGGTAAAAGTCACGAAGTCGGCTTTCCGCCCCTCGCAAGACACAACCGCCCAACACGCTCCAATCTTCCTGAAAGATGAACGGCCAGAGACACAAAGGAATTCGACGAACGTCCCCGGCACAGTGTCGTGCGAGTAATAAGACGAACGTCCCCTTCGATTTACCTTGGTTGCGCGTGCTGGCAATAATCGACACCGCTGAATAGATGGAGCTATTAACTTTATCTATCTGCGACACGACACGTTCGGTCACCCAGGTGGACGATCACTTACCTGGCCGCGTCTTCGTCCGTTCCCATTGGCAACGCGGGACCGACGATGAAAAACTGGGGTCAGTAGGCTGACCTGTCCAGTGAACGAACACTTAATGATTCTCGCATAGCTGATCCACAAAAATCCATTTTTTTATTATTGTATTCTTCTCGAGCTTAGAACTCTAAAAATATTCCTGGAGGAACGAGCCTTTGCAGTATTATTCGTAGGTATTTTTACCATAGGTTTCTAGGTGTAACTCAAAAATTATTCAATCGAGTCAAATTAACTCTTTGCTCTGGAAGCTATTTTAACTCCAACCCCAAGGGATTTTTTCTGGTGAAGAATAGTTTCATTCTTCTGCATACGAAATTTGTTTACTATTTACTCATCCTTGCAACGATTAAATTTTTACGAATTTCTTTAACACAAGCATAGCGATGTAAAGATTGTTTTAAACAGTGCTGCAGCTATCTTCAGTGGTGCCTGACAGTCACCGTTCGAGTGCAAAGGGTTAATTTTACTTAACTTATTCGAAATTTCATTCTGCTTTGATTGAACCTACTTTAACATTACCACAGTGGGTCAAATGACCAGTTTTAGATATTCAGTTTCATCATTACTGAAATTATAAAATTGCTTTCATAGGAATCGATTCAATAGATTCCGTTATTCAATCATGTACTGTAATGAATATCGCAGATGTAGACATGGGTGAACACATAGATTGGTCGACTTAAGAACATGAAGCGCCGCCTGAAGGGAGCTGTTGTATCTAATCGTTAATAACAACAAATTTTGTTATTCAAAAGCTTCGTAGCCCTTGTAGAAAATCAAATCAGTTTTCTCATATAATTGAATTCAAAATCTTAGAAATGAATTAGCAAAATTAAAAAGGGTCAAGCGAAAATGTAGTTTCGTTTTAACACTAAACCTACCACAACGGATGGTAGGAGCCCTTTTCAGATTCTTTATTTTGCAATTATTGAAATTATAAAATTGTCTTTGCAGAAATCGACTGGATTTCTAATAGTCGATCATGTATTCTAGTAAAAGTTGTACAAAATCGAAGTGAATTATATCTTGTCATTTCTATAAGACAATGTACACAAATCAATCTTAATCCTTTCCACTCCGAGTAATATTAATTCCAAAATTAAATTTAGTTCCATTCTACGACACACCCTGTAGACGGTGAACACGTTGCTTCTCGAACACCATCGACCGTATGAAAACTTCGCTTCATTTAGGTTAAACTATAACGAAATCGGACACTTATACGGACCGATATGTGCAATAAATTGTTTCGAAAGAAACATCAGACCTTGGAAGCCTCGGGTTCAGCGTCTAGTAGATCCTCCCACGCAATCCTCGTGTCCGATACATAAAATCGTCGTGATCCTCTAGCCGTACAATGTTGGAACACCTGCGGAGCAGTTCATCGACGCCGGAAATGGGGGCAAAAATCATAAGTCGTCGTTCGATGGTGCAATAAAGCGGTTCTCCGCCCATCGCCCCTATGAATCGTTAGCCGACTCGATTGACTGCGAGAGAAAGAAAGAGACGGAGAGGCTCAGGGTACTTCGGTCATGACCATAATTCTTTTGCCCCGGCGTCCGTGCTCGGCCCGCAAAAACTGTCTTCGTAAAGTATATCGCGCGCGAAAGTGGGCGACGCCGTCGAAGATATATCCACGTGCCTCAAATGAACGTTATGTAAATACGCGTTTAAGCCCCGAGACGGGAGAGAAGATGAGAGAAGACGAGAGGAACGAATGAAACAGAATGAAAGAGCTGCCCGACTGGTCGATACGTGCGTCGCGCATGCCGTCGTGGTACGTGGCTAAAGTAAATTGGTGGTCTGCCGTTGATGTATGGCAGAGTAATATTACGTACAGCCTGTCTTCTTCATGCATATTCATTCGAAACGATCTCCCCGCCGAGTCAATTCGCTGTACTATTCGGTATTTAAGCCGATTCGCAGATCACGTTTCCGATACCTGCGGTACCTATCCGATAAGCTGTCTAAATGTTATTAAATCCGTTCCTAGCACCTTGATTTATCTAGGATTTGTGTATCCAAAGAATTTAACCCTTTGCCTGCCATTACGTTGTACGATTCATTATTTATGAAAATCTAAGCAGTCAATATTTAAAATCTCCTAATCAAGGTAAACATTAAAATAGCGTGCATTGTCTGATAAAAATGATATAACTTATTAAGAAATTGAGCGATTTTGATTAAAATATGTGACTGAACAAAGAAACTACTATTCCTGTTAAATAAATATTTAAGAAATTGTCAGTAGCGAGCCTTTCAAATGTTTGAAACCGTTTTCAGTTTGGATTATTCATTTTTTTAAATGTATCTTTACGAGTATATTAGAGGTGACTCTTTTCGAAATCCTCAACGCAATAACTATTGGGTAAATTTAATAGCGGCACGTCGACGTCATAAACAAAATATTACATAGGAAGGTTTTGATAGTGTGGTTGCAGCACGCCTGAAAAAATTAGCTAATTTTGGAGGGACGACAGGGGGGGCACTGGTGAAAAAAGCAAAAATTGAAAAAATTTTGACATCGCCGATTCTTTTGTAATTTTGGCTATACGTTCCTAGACGCGCGGGCAGTGTATGGCAGTTTTCAGGTCGATTGGAATGGAATTACGGAAAATATGTAAATCGAGCCAAACCGACAATTGCCGAAATGGCACTTTCCGAGAGGCAAATATATCGGTAAAAAAATTTAGTTTCCCCGATTATTTTCTAACTCTGGTTACAAGTAACTGGACGCGTATGCAGTGTGTATACCAAATTTCAGCTCAATTGGAATCGAATTGCAGTCGTGGCGCGACTTTGAAATTTTGGGGTTGTTGAAAATCGCGAAAATGGGCAAAATAGGGTTGATAAAAGGAAGGTTCCTGGAGTCCCCTGGAATGCTGGCCTCGAGGTACGGCGTGTGCTTAAATTGATAAAACATCAAAATCCATTATCAAGGGCATAGTCGCACCGTAAGTTAGTCTACGAAATTATACCAACTGCTCGATGAATGGGCTCTGTTTTTAATAGAATTTCCGTTAATGGAACATTGCATTCTTAACGATAATTGAATAGAGAAACGTCTACTATGTCATGATAATCGATTCGATCTCGATACCGACAGTTCTCACCACGGCAACTCTTCTCTCTTACGAACAAAGATTGTCCTACTCGTGGCGACCCTCGGGCTGCAACAAATCCAATTTCTCCCTGTCAATCTCAACTCGGTGTGAAAAACTAGCGTCCTAATGCTCCTGGCCAGAGTCAGTAGCAGTGCTCGCGAACACGTCCGCGAATAATCCAAGGTATCAACGGAGAAAGAGTAAAAACTGAACGGTCCCGGTGGATAAGGACAGTCCGCGGCCGATGAACAGACAGGTAATCTGCATGCCTAATAATCTCTTGGTCGTCTACCATGCAAATACTCCCCTGCGCGTCCGTTTTGACATTCATTCCCAAGGCCTGAGAAACCGACCGGACACCCCGGCTTATCGGAAGACCCTCCGGATGACGTCCTATTTTCGTATCATGCTTGAAACCGAGGCTCAAACGGTGCCCGGTGTCCGAATCAGCTTTATTGCGAGTACGCGATAACGTTTTCGATTTATCCCTTCCACTGCAACGAGGAGTCAGGCTCTTAATGAAGATTTCGAACGTAATTTACCAAGTACGTCCGTTATTGATTTCCTTGAAAGCCAAATGAAGTTGAATTTTGGTTTCACATTCTTGGAATGCACAAGAATGTTGTCAGGAAATATTTATTTCTTCCGACTTATAAAAAATTGTGAACGTCGAAGAAGTTGTAATTGCTGCAACCATTAAACGAATCCTGGCGCCGGGAATTAAAACGATTTTCTATACTGCGTTGAACCGTTCCGATACTGGATGAAATGATAAAAATATTCTGTGTTGTTTATGCAATTTATATTCTTCGTATTTGTGATACTGGTTGTAAAAGGTGAATCTTGTAACGTGAATCAAACGTTATTTGTTGTACGAACAAATTCTAGAAACAAATGTTCGATTTTTAACGATAACGTTAAACAAACATAATCTTCTTCTAAATAAAGCTATGGATCAAAGTAGACTGTCAAATTATTCTATTAATTAAAGTATTTTTTGATAAATTACAAGTTTGTTGATTGTATTATGATAGAATTTTTTGGTTGTTCACGTTATTTATTTACAGGATCGTCGCCTCTATTTTGTAATTTTATTTTTATCATTAACGAAAAGTGCGTTGGTCAATCACTCGCATTTGATAAAATACTCAGCAATCGCATCGTTGAGTAGATTAAAATAAACTTTATTAAAAGCAAAATTATAGATTTAAATCAAACTTGAAAACGAGACCTTAATGTTCAGATTTGTGCTTCAAAATAATATACAACAAACCTATAGATTGTACTACTTTTTAACAAAAAGGGTTATAAAATTTGCAATCTAAAATCAAACATTTCTGACGCATCAATCTAATATTGTATCCGCGTCTGATATGATTTAATGCAGGACTATGCAAACTAAGTTATCATTACCACAATTAACACTAGGTTTACGGAATTCGTCAAAATTACGCTTCCAAATGCACTTAACTTGCGAATATTAATATTATAAAAATGCGTTTACGAAGAAGTATTCCACACATTTACTCCTAGTGATATACACTGTAAAAAAATGGTTAAAAACTTTAAACAGACACATTTTTGTCCTACTTATAAAATATTGAGTTGTCCGAAAAGTTCGTTCCGATTTTGACGTAAGATTGAAACGCAACGCATTTAAGTTTTGGTATATATTTATTAACCCCTTGGCCTACGATTTATTTTCTGATAACAATGACTAAATTTTCTTTGCCCTCTGCGAAACGACAAAAAGAAAAGTCAAATTTGTAGTTACCGCATGCGTAGCTATTCTCCACCGATTGTATTCGATCAAAGATTAAATAATATGTTATTTCGGTTTAAAGAAAATTAAGGAGACACATCTTTTAAAGATCCTGTTCGAAATTTCGATCACGAGTGTACTCGTTCTTGTACGGCAAGTGGTTAAAAATAAAAATAAAAATGTATAATAGTCGCTTTTAGTGTTCTGCAAACCTAGTATTAATAACTACAACGATTGATTGCGCGTTCCAATCGTGTATTCTTTTTATCGACACCAAGCGATCAGAAGTGACTACGAATACCATTAACGTAATTTGAAATGAAGACCGTACGAGGGTTAAAAAATTGAAACCGTGACTGTATCAATAAGTATTACAAAATCAAAGTGTATAACCAAAGAAATGGGAACATGATTCAACTAAAAACAGAGCACTGATATTATTTTCTTGCGTATCGAACTGAGAAAAAAGCGGATCGACAGACCGCAAACGCGAATGGAACACTCGGTCAGGTATCGGACAGTCATCCATCATCGATAGAGACAATGTTGGGACAAACCACGATGGATAAAACCCGTAGGAAGAGTACGTGGCCCGCGGGTGCAGCCCGGGAGTAGGAGGGTCAGAATCACGGAGGTTATAAACCCGCGTTGGCCGGTCGGCCGGTACGTAGATGGAATGCGTCATTAATGCCTCGGCCATGGCACCGCGGCAGATCAAGTCCTTATGGCAGGCATTCATAGTTATTATCCGCGTCTTCGCAGGAAGTTATATTTTAACGGTCGTAAAGGCTCCGGCGCGAGGCCTCGCAAACGCTGTTTGCCCGCCAGGTATAAGTGCTCATGCAAATACAAAGGTAAACGCGTCTTTCTGCGACGGGTCTCGCTGATCTGCCTGGCCGAGCCTCGACAACGCAGCTATTCACCAAGAATTGTCATCAGGAGGTGCGTCACTGTACAGAAACGGAATCAGAAGTTAGGGATTCGTCCGATTTATCATCGACAACGCAGGGCGAGCGAACGTCGCGATTCTTCGAAGCTTCGTCCAAATTTCTACTTGTTCGAGGCAATGGGTGCTCCATTTTTACACTAGAACGACCGGGCAACAAACTAAACTAATATATATTGGTTTCTAGTAGTGGCAAGGTTTCAATTTTTCAAAGTTTGTATAACGTTTATGTTAAGCCCTTGTTATACTTTCTTTACTATTACAGACATGGCATTGTCTTCGTCCACCAAAATGTTAGTGTAGGAAAAAGAAAATTTATATTTCTTGTTTGGCTGCATTTACTTGGATGCTTGAATGTTGATTAAAAAAGATTAACAGTGCATTTCGTCTAAAAGGAAAGGAAAACCGTATTTATATTTCGTAAAGTTGGTTTTAAATCTTGGATACGAGTCTGACTCGATACAGCAAGGAGTTGATGTATGTTTCAATGAAAAACTTGACGTAAAAAGTTCTTGTGGGGACATTCTTATAATTTCAATAAACTATAGTGGCGCATCGTACCTAAAACGTTAAACCAGTAAGAATAATGTATTTCACAACCGCAAAATGCAGTTAATATTCGTAAGAGTTAAAAATTCACTAGAAGTTCGCAATGCTTGGATTGTATAGGGTGTATAAAAATGTTGCATCTTGAGGAAGAATTCTATAATTTGGAACTGTGAATATTTCTCGAAAAATCTTTCATCGAGTTTCTGAAGATCAAAGATCTCTTTATGATCGAGTTCTATTCGTCGAGAGAAAGTATTTCATTGCTAAAAAATTTAGTTTTGCATTTTTTTTTTTTTTTTTTAATGAACAACCTTCGTTCAAAAATCTGAAAATATACGAGGGTAAAGCTCATGTTAATTTTGCTAGATTTTTGCAGAAGAATTGCAGAAGGACCTAAAAAGGACGTCTGTCAGGCTAGAATAGTGTGACTTGATTTACGGGGTAGTTTCGAGTCCCGCGAGCATCCAAGACTGACAACCTGCAGCTTTCTGACAGTGGCTCGAAAGACTGTGAACACTGCGGGACGGAGGTGACTGTTCGAACGTACCTGATGCTGTTAGCCACTACGGTACTGTCTATAAACAGCGGATAATAAGAAGCGGTGAATTTAATATGGTCTCGTAAATATCAATCAATTGGATATCTGCGACTCGTTTTATTGGGCTGGTACTTGTTCGAGATTATATACGAAGCGAATGATATATACATATAGCAATCCCCATAGTCCCTGAACACCTAGCAGTTTGGTTAAAAATGTGATTAAAGGGGTAGCCGTGTATACGAAAATCTTGCTCAGGTATTTAATTTCCACATGAGATTCTGCATTTAAGAAATAAATGCTTAAATAATAAATCAAGTGAATTTTTGAAATGTTTGCGAAAAATAGAGAAGTACAATAGGCTCCTAAAAATTCATATTTAAATAAAAATCAACAATATTACCATTAGTACCACCAAACCTCTCAAAATACGAAATCATAAAGATGTCTCAACGGAAAGTCATTAAATACATGAATAAATTCAAGCACGTATTGCAATAAAAAATAGTGCAAAATTTTAGTAGAGACATTCCTGTGACTTATACAACACGCCAGGAATTAGTTATTTTTAATGCTCAAACCATTATACTCGAATCATTATTAATTTCAACGGATAGTACTACTCTTAGTCAATTGTTTCTCCATTTTCAAATGAAAACGATTTCTGATCGAAAAGTGATCCCCTTTTGCCATTTCCTTATTGATTCCTTCATAGTTGAAGATTAAGAAATTCAGCCAAAGGAATTCGCAAGTTTGCTTTCGCTGGTACAAGTAACAGACATCTTGACAAGCGTAAAGAAAAAGAAGCTCACGTTTGATCCCGCCAGTCGGTAGAAATGAAAGACGACTTCTGACGAATAAAAAAAGGATTTATGTTCTAGTGTTCCGGGTACTCCCTAGGGGATTATTTTTAGTCGGATGAATTACGACTGATGCCGTAGAGGCAGTTCGTTTATTTTTTGGCCGATGGAAGAAAGCGCGAGATGAAATGAGACGAAAGTAGATATTACAAGTCACAGGCAGGCTTCCGTTCTTCTTAGGAACGCGGAGACGGGTGTAACTCTTCTTTTTATTCCCGTCGGCTCATTTCGACACGAATATATGAGACGTTTGTTACAGAGCCTCTGACTTCTGTTCGAAGAGTCTTTTGTGCGGATTCTAGATTCCCAGAAACGTTTTGCTGTTCGTTATATTGGGCATTCTTCAATATCTCAGTGGACAGTAAGAAACGGGCTTTAAGGCTTCGGTTCACTTCGGTTCATTCAAATGAACTTCGAAATTAGAATAGCAATAGAGACGTATGCTAGCTCAGGTTCCTATGAACGTTTTCCTTTCTGACATATTAGACAGGAAAAAATGAAATACCAGGAAGGTAATTGTTCAATTTACAGTTCTGTGATTTTCAATCATTAAAGCACATTTTGAAATTAGAATAGTAACTGTGACATTATATGATACTCTTTAACTTCACTGTTGAACATTCTAGGAATTTTTTAATATCTCAGTGGACAATGAAAAATAAAAATTTTTGAGGAGCTGAATGATGAAAATCAAGAATTTAAGGCTTTGATTCGTGAAAATGAACTTCGAAATTAGAATAGTAACAGAGCACATAATATTTTAAATTCTTAGGAATATTTTATAATTTTTTTTATCTCAATGAACAGTTGGAAATGAAAATACTCAAGAGCTGACAACTGAAATTCAAAGCTTGGCGATTTTGATTCATTAAAACGAACATTGCAATTAAAATAGCAATAGAGGCATGTGCTACGTTAGATTTTTGGAAACATTTCACTGTTTGTTGTATTAGGAAGGCTTTAACATGTCAATGGACAGTAGAAAACAAAAATGTTCAAAAACTGATCGTCAAAATTCGCAGTCTGTCGGTTTGGATTAATTAAAACGAACATTGAAATTAAAATAGCAATAGAGACATGTGCTACGTTAGATTTTTAGAAACAGTTCACTGTTTGTCGTATTGCGATTTCTCAACTATCTTAAAATGAACGTAAAACTTAAAATAATAGTAGAGACACGCCCACGTGAACATAAAATTACCAAGCCCGCATCCGTTCAAGTAAAACTAAATTTTCATTTCAGATAAAAGGTGCAATGCCCCTTACGTTAAAATTACAGCTTTAAAAGTATTTTCAGTAGAGCTTACACTGAACATCGTGGTTTAATTAAAACTCGCTAGGAACTCGTTGAAAACTGAGTGAGTTCGCGGCAGCAAAGTTAAATCTTGGCGTTATAATTTTTTATTAATCTCGCGGTCGGTGTAACCCTTAATTCTAATTAAAAAGTTACTTATTTGTAAGTAAATCGTCCGCTCGAAAGTTTTCCAAGCGGAATTCACTTCAGATCCGAGAAATTGAAATTTTTCGAAAGCCGAAGTTTAGATTGCTCCTAGGAAGGAAAGGACTTCATCAAGAGGTAAAGGGCGGCGTGCATTTTTCGCGGAGCGAAAACACGCGGCATAATTCGTAAAACACGCGCACGCGTACACGTGCTGCACGCGTTTATGGAACCGCGGTCGAACAACTTCACGATCTACCCTTAACGATGACCCAAATGACCCCGGCAGCCAGAGGGGCAATCTTGGAAAGCTCACGGTTGCTAAACGTAACACGTTCCACGCAACATCCTCCTCCGAAAGGAATTTTCTTACGAGCCAGGAAACGCACTATTATTATTCCGTACGCGAGCGCCGAGGGTGAACATGTGCGTTGATTGTTCAGCATGTGACTTACGCTGCAACTTTTTAATAACGATACCGTCGATTCGCGATATTTCATCGCGAATTTATTGCATCGCTCGTTTCCGATCCGAGAACGCTTTAAACTGTAATCGTTTACTTTCAGGCATTTTTCCAAATCAATTCGTAATCGTGATTTCTAATAATGCTGGAGATATGGACTGTAAAATGATTAATAATGAACAAAGCAGCTGAATTTTAATGCAACACGGAATTCCAGTATCAACGGACAATTGATTGTTCCGATTTAATAGTTACTCACATTCTATTAGGCTGTCGCAAAAATCCTTCTCGCATCGTGTACATTTAACATGATTAACAATTTTTAGTTTCGTCAAAAGTTTTAGTCTTGTCGCATAACATTGAATCGGACTCGCGAAGAAGATCTTTAACAGTATGCATTATTTACATATATTATTAAATATCGAATCTCTTCAGACAACCGATCGGCCTGATCTACTAGTTGCTCCTATTCTATTAGGCTGTCGCAAAAATCCCTCTCTCAATGCGTACATAAACGCTAGGTTTAAGGGTTACTAAAAGTCACTATTTTATGTGGATTTACATAGATAATAAGAACGTTTCTATTCAAATTTTTATAGTCTAACATCGTCGCAATTTCAGAAATATTTCAGACCGTGAGACACCCTATAGGTTATCAAATGAAAAATATAGCAAGTAAACCTATTCAACCCATTCTCTACGCTTTGTTGAATGACAGGCATTCCTTGCACGCAATAGACACATAAGCCCTTCAGGGAGTTACGAATACCGTTTCAGTAGACGTAAGTACATCATACGGTAGTCCGAATATGTGCCGCCAGGCTGCAACACTATTTACACAGTACAGTGGATCCAAAAAGTATTCCAGCACTAAATTCCACATTCCCGAGAAATTATCGATATTTAAACCGTGACCATTCATTAAAAATAAATAATACAACAACGTGCAAACATTTATTTTAAAACTCGAATCCTCTACTTTTGATATTTGTCGATGATTTTTATCTAAGATAGTTTTCCTTAATTCAGCGATTGGAAAATCGAACACACACAGCTAGTCGAATATGTTACAAATCTTCAAAAGAAGACGTTGGAAAGAATTTTCTTGGCTGAACCTGCCATAAATGTGAAGATTGAAGCTTCGTCTGTATGTCGACTCCTTAAAACTTGATCTACGATCCTTTTCATCAATTTTACAAATTTCAAACTATATATATGAATTACCAACTATGAGATAACATAAAACACTTCTAATACACAAGCTGTATGGCGCCATTGTAATGAAACAACCGCCAATCTTTAAAAAAAAAAAAAATCAAATTTTTACACACGATTCAATTTGTAGCAATTTTGACTAAAAAAGTCTCTTCAAATCTTCGAAAATACCCTAGAAAGAAGTGAACAACGGTCTGTAAAAGCAGTGACCTGAAAGGC
>CM052085.1:12706266-12719904 GCA_028453745.1 Agapostemon virescens
CTCGATCAAAATACCGTCGGAGGCGAAAATCACCTACAAACCCGGCCATAGCCTTTTTAGTGGCAGCGTCAATTGGCCTGAATGAAAAGTCTAAGTATAATATCAATTGCTACAATTTTAAGATCACCAAGCAACTCTGAAAACGAAAATGATAAACAACTTCGTTCACATCGTCTTTGTTTATCCGACGAGATAACGTAACTTTTTATAATTGCCAGAAAAATCGGTCTGTAGTTTTGGCTCTGTTACGATCACAACTACGATTAATCCGTGGCTAATCTTTTCGTAGCAAAGCATTTTATCAACCGTCCCGGCACCATGTCTCCGCCGGAAGGCCGAGAAGAGGAACAAGTCGATTAGTCAAGGCTGAGAGTACACGCCTACCCGCGACTTCTCGTTCGCGAGATGCGCCTAGATTGCACATTGCAATGCGGTTGTACGATGAACTTGGAAAGCATCATCCGTTGGCCTTTGGGCGTGTCCTTAATGTCGGTTTCTTTTGATAATATCGAGCGCTTCAACGGTTAACGAAAGGAAATCAAAATAACATTTGCTTTTTAATGGCGATCCGTCGAAGCTGCCGCGAAGAAAGTATAGCAAATGCTAGGAAACGAGGAAGCTAGAGATACGAGGCGAATATTGTGGGAGGAAAAGAATACGCGTGTTATAGTTCAGGAATTGTGTGTGCTCGAGAGTGCTGCCGGGAGTCCGTGAAGCATAAAATGGGAAAACATCATCGCCATTATCCAAACGCTTCGAATCCGCAGTTAGCACAGAATAATCTCACAGTTAAAATAGTAAAAACTTCCTGGAACACTATCGCGCTCAAATTGTTGCAACCATTAACCCTTCGACCGCGAGCTATGTGAAAATCGTTTCCCATTTATTTTGTAAAATTCTCAGTTATTATAGCATTCAAGGCGCATCATACTTAGACGAAATTATTGCCTCGATTTTTCTATACCCTTCTTTTTCCAGTTTGATAATCACGTTTCTTGCGCGAGATATTTATACTGCATGTCGAGAAAATCTCTGCGCTAACATGTCCGCTTTCCTTTCTATAGCCTGTCGGCTAAATTAAACATAAGTTACCATAATCTTTCATATACATTTCGTACTAATTAATAATTTTCAAATGCTGGTATAATAATTCCAATACATTGCATACTGTACATTCATATTGCACTCATACAAAAAGACGATCACGTTGACTCATACAAAAATAAATTTCAAGTTAAAGTACCGTTGAATATGAAAATAGAAAATTAATATAAGAATCGGAAGATTAGCTTAGCAGTGTTTCTTAATTACAACACTTCAGAACATTTGCATCCTGAAATCGGACATTCCATACGCAACGACCTACATTTCTGATATATAGTTGTCATCTTGCTTCTACCGTCAATCGAAAATGAATAAACTACTGAAACTGCAATCAAAGCAGCGTACCAGTAAGTGGACACGAAAGTTATTCTATTAACGCAGGACTAAAATAACTAAATAATAAAACAAGGGTTTTCTTTGTAACATTCGTTAGTTCTACACTACATCAAATTTTTACAATTTACTACAAATTTTATAAAATATGTCACTGCGCGTCGCAGGAAAGCGTTAAAAACCCGAAGGTACCACAGATGGTATTCGCAGTAGGAGTCCGTGGGTCCGTGGGCATCGAGTCGGTCGCAATAGCGCGCGAAGATGCTCGATCCAGTCATTATCATTGTCATAGGTTCTGGAAGCGGCGCGAAAGCCAGCAACGATCGGTATTACGCGCGGTATCCGGTGGAACCCGTTTACGTCGATCGTCCAAGAAGTATCGAACCCTTCGACCTCATGGGCCCCTCCTCTGCCGGTCATGTTCTCCTACTGTGCCGGTGCGTGTCGCGCGATACCGAGTTAAAAATAACACCTCGTCAGATATTTATAGCATGCAGGCGTCGCGGGGCAGGGTGTAGTTGAAAAAGAAGATGAGGAGGAAGAAGAAGAAGAAGAAGCAGAAGAAGAAGAAGAAGAAGAAGAGGCAATGGCAACAGAAGAAGAGGAGAAGGAAGAAGAAGAGAGGGGTCGAGTAGAAACGCGAAGCAAAACATGCTGGGAGAAGGGAGAAAGAGGAGGAGAAGAAGGAGAAGGAGGAGGCAGATCGGAGGTGATATCTGTCGCGCGAAGAGTCCCCCAAAGAAGAAGAAGAAGCAGAGGCGGCAGAAGAAAAAGAAGAAGAAGAAGAAGAAGAAGAAGATGCAGAAGCGGGAACAGAGAAGAGGGGAAGAAAATCGAAGAAGAGTAAGAAAAGCAGCAAAGGGGTTGGTGGGAGGTTAGGAGTAAAAAGGGACGCCTGTAACTGTGCAACCTGCTACGACGATCATTCTCGGTAGGGTACGACGCGGGGGGGAACACGAAGAAAGCAGACTGCGAGAGAGCCCGTAGCCTGGCGCAGGGTGGTTCAAGTGGAGCGATGCAGTATATTAAATGAACGAGAGGAAGACGAAGAGGGACGAAACAGCCAAGCGAAGGAGAAGACAGGCGACCGAGGCGAACAGAGAGAGGAACAGAGAGATAGAAACGGGTGCAATGCGCCTGCAGCGAGGTGGCCTTGACGTGGGCCGACCGGCGAGGGCAAGGACGACCGCCCAAGGGAAATCCTCTCTTTTTATTCCCTCCACCTTGGCTGCCCGGCAGCAGCATCCGCGGCGACGATACCCGGACCAGCAACCGCGCCCATCCAGAAGTTCGCGTATATAATGTCGCGCGCGTCCCTGTTACCGGGACTGGAAATCCATCCGAAACCCGTCCGAAACCGGCCCATTGCACCGTACACCTCAACTCGGCCCAATCACGAACCTAACCCGGTGAAACGACCGAGATTGTGTAACCTGCCAGCAGATGATACAAGCTGTTTCGCAGGTTGAATCATCAGGAACCAGGTTCCGCATTTTTATGCACGCTTTTACCAGGTCGTGAAACTTAAATTACCGTCGTCTTAGGGTTGTTCAGGGAGACTATTTCGAAGAACGAGGATTGTATTCGTATCACTGTCTCGATTACGCGACACTTTGAGTACACGCGAGTAGATGTACTTTCGCGATGGCATTAACGAGCTCTGAACTAACTAAACTCGAAACTGATGTACATTCGTTTGTTATAATAAGAGAATCGGAATTGCATAGATTTCGTCCGTTTTGTGCTAACTTGTACTCAAATGAAGAAGCTCGCTGAAAAATTTCCCAAGAAGATATTCGTATAACTTGGCGAACCGTAGAAAGAGAAGCTTTGAAAGCCGTGATTTTGAGGAGTTCGGTAGTTCCGTTATTAAAACGATAAAACGGAAATGTTTAAATATACTGTTGCGTTATTTTCCGACTGAATACGTCAAAGAAGAAAATGAATTTCTATTTCGCTGTAATTCGTTTCAATGAAAATTTGTGTATTGCACAAAGACACGGTGTTTACTCGCGATAGCATCATTTCGAGATTGTAGAACAGCGTAGAGACGAGATAACTAGGATGTCAGCTCTAACTAATCTCCTCTAAGAAGCTTCGCCTACCAGATTACTCGCAACAACACAGTTTATATCGACGTATACTAAATTGTTTACAACATAATTTGCAGGTCTTCGGCAACTTATGATCTCTGCATGGAAGTAATACTTTCATCGTCAAAAGGTTGATGCATCCACGTTGCAATGGTACCCGCTTAGTGTTCACTTTTCTTGCTGAGTTGCTGGTTGCACGCTATCCGATTCTTAGAACTCACTTCACAGGCTCTTCGGCAGCTACTCGAAGTCAAGAGAAGTCAAAGTAAGGGGAATATCGATTTTCCTGCCGCAGAGGTTCGAGTGTACGGAGTTATGCTATTATCTAAAAATTACCATCCTTGATATAATCTCGCGAGCTGCTACGGATCAAAATGAATTTTAAATTATAGGTTCGGTGGCGTTTATTTATTTTTCATTCTTGCGTGTACTTTAAATTCGCATCTTCTGAAAAGGTGAACAGAAAGTGCAGACGTTTTCGAACGTTACAAACCGACAAAAGCCCGTTGATACTGCGACTACGCCTGAAACTTGTGAATAACAACAACGAAATGATAGAAACGAAGTGGACACGAACGGACGTAACTGCGCGAGATTTCTTTTTCCAAAAAACAAGCCGAAGCAATTAACTATTGACTCCCGGACGAATAGCGGGGCTGAAACGAGGTATAATATCGAAGGACGAGACAATCGGAAGGAAATTGTCCGGGCAATCGATAGAAATCCGGTCGCAAGTCCGACTCAAACGTGTCGCGACGTCCAATCACCGGGATCGGCCCATTGAAATGCACATTTCTTACGGCGACGTAGCGACGCGAGTTATCTGGAAAATACGCCGAGCGAAGACAATCGATATCCTCGCGGATCAGTATCTTCTTTGTAGCGGAGGCCTTTTGTCTAGCGGAATGGCGGGAGTCCCTTTATTCCGCACCCCCCTCGCCCTGTCCTTCTTCCAGCGAGACAACGAGATCGTCCCTGAGAGTCGCCTGGCTCCAGAAGTCGTTGGAATAATTCATGACGTCGCGATCTTGCACAGGAGAATAGTTTATGGTCGGGGGCAGTTTCCAGAAGGGGGCGGGGTACAAGGGGGATGGATGAACCGAGGGAACCGATTGGAAATTGATTCACGTGCCGATAACACCGGCCCGTCGAGTTTTCTCGCGGGGGTGCCGGAAAAATCGCGATGACAGACGACGCAGGAACGGGAGGAAAACAACTTGCATCTCTGTGCATCGTCGTGCGTGTCTGCTCGCATGATTCTTACCGCAGGATCTTAATTATCCATGGCTGGCACGAATTTAATGGTGCGATCACTCGCCGAGACCGTGATCGTTATCGTGATCAATGTTAACCCATTGCAGTCGACATTGTTTTAACTCCAAAACTGAGACTCGTCTTTTGACCTAGAATATTTTCATTGTATGTAATTTATTTCCTATTATGCGTATGAAGTTGTATATTAGTACTCGTTCTTATAATAGTGAAGTTTTCATCGATTTTGTCAATAGAAATACAGCGGTGTAAAAATTGTTTTAACCCCTTGAGCTTACGAGTCAGGCTCGTAATGAAGATTTCGAGTATAATCAAATAAATATGTATTAATTCTCTTAAAACATAATGTAATTCTATTTTGATGCTGCCAGTAGATAGACATTTGAGAATAAGCAAGTTGTTAATAATTTTTACTTCCTTCTATTTCTTAGATATTATGAACGTCACAAAAGCACTGGTCGCTGCATTTTTAAAACAAATCGTATTGCAAAGGATTAAATAGTGGTATGGCAATTTTTGATGATGCCTTGGAATTGCTATTCGAGTGCTAAGGGTTGAATGTCTTTCACAGTGAATTTTGGGGTGTACAAAAATGATAGAGGCTTAAATTGCCCGCCATGGTTTTGTCGTTGTGTTGGCGATACTGTTCATCATTTGTGTCATCTGTACATTATCATCTGTTATTATTAAGGCTAATTATGATTAATTGTTTCGTTGAGAATTTCGTTTGTTTAATATTATGGAACAGCGCGTCTCAATTGTGAGAAGCACGGCGAGTGTGAGAAATTAAAATGCAAAGTTAGATTGCAATGATGCTGAAAGTTTGATTATGCAAAAAGATAGCAAACTTTTGGGGTCCTATCCGACTGAATTCCTGAATTCAAACAATTAAAATGAAAAATTGGATTATAAATGTGAAATTACGAAAATGTTGGCGTCCTCAAACTGGACTCATCCAACTGCAGTTTCAGGTATCCGAAATGTTAAAGTGAAAAATTAAATAGCAATCGAGTGACTTCCAAATTTTGAGGTCCTCAAACTAGACTTTGTCAAACTTCTGCTTTGGATACACGAAGATTACAAACTCGAAAGGTTAAAATGGAAAATTAAATAACAATCGTCTAACTTCTAAATTTTAGGGTCCTCCAACTTGATTTTGCCCGACTTCAGCTTTGGCTACCCGAAGATTGCAAACTTTCACGATACCCGACTCGACCCCTGAATTTCGGGTACCCGCACGCGGCTAAATGGAATTTGGTGAGAAATGGCAAGAACGAGCGAGTGGTTCACACGACTGGTTGCATCAGCGAGGGTCGTTTACAAGGTCTCGACATAAATTAGCGTCGAAATGATCCATATTAATCGGCGGCGAGGCACGCGAGCATGCTGACAGTCGCCATGTACACGATACCCGGGCAAAATGATTTGTCGATCCTTCGGTACCCGATGCGGGCCCGTGTCGTAACATTCGGTCCGAACGAGGAAATCGTAAAGCGAGGATGTAGCGGTGCAATGCCGACAGAGAACCGGGTTCGATGTCGGGTAACGATGCGATAACCGCGACAGCTGATAAATAACTAAAGATCGTCGATTGCTTGTCGGTTTTCATGCGAATACACGCGATAAATATCGCATCGGTGCCCGGTACATTTCTACGTCTGCGGCTAAGGCCGGCGATAAATTTCATCGGTGTAAACGTACCCACGCACGGTACTCATCTAATCACCGGTGTACGGTACTGTTTCGGTACTGGTCCGTCGTTATGAGAATTTCTAGACCGACTGTGTTCCCAGTAATTCAGGAGTCGTTACTCGGTTCTATGATACAGCAACCAGTGAACGAGATTTATAGTAACTATGCTTAAGGCGACCTGTCCAATGAATGAACATTTATGCTGCATACCTGTTGAAATTAGTGTCTGCAAATTATTATTTCATTTCCTGAAAGCAATTTCTGCATAGAATCTTAGTCAAGGTTCGGTTATTACACTCTACAACGCAATACTAACAACGGTTGAAGTTTGTATTAAAAATCTAAAATGAATAGGGCATGAACATAAATTTTTAATGTACGCACAGAGAACAACAAAGAACGTATGAATAAACTTATCGTACACCATTGAACCACTTAAAAATATTGTTAACCTCAAAACAATGACATTTACCTTGAATATGTGGGATATCGTTCGAGGAACTGTTAAACAAATCAATATAATAGCGATTTTGTTATCGAAAATTGGATCTCTTTAGCAAGACGTCTGTGAACTTAGAATATAATTAAATAATAAATAAATAAATTAAAATATAAAGGGGACATCATAAATGTCAGTTTCTCTAAAATTCTCTATTAAAAAGTATGCTGTTGTATGAAACTTGTATGGTTGTCCGTTGAAAATCTTTATCAGACATCGAAACAAGAAAACGGCGTCAATGAAACGGTTCGAGGGTAACTACATTGACAGCTAGCGCCATGTTTGGGCAAATTCCACTTTCATATTTACAGACCTGGTATATGTTTTACATTGCAAAAAAGCATGCCTAACATACCATATGTATATATCTGTTTGGGAACATTTATCATATCTCTCGCGTGGTACAGAGCAGTTAACGGCTCACAATGTATCAAATTGACACCGGAAGCTGTCGCGATTCGAGCAGCCGAAGAACATCGAGACAATAAAACAGGAAGAAGGGAATAACAATTTTCTGCACGACTCTCGCGTGGCCGTACAGCGTACGATCGAAATCCCGAAGACTGAAGTTTCTAGGACAGCTAATGCATAGTCCAGACCGAACTTTTCACTGTATCCGTGGAAAGGAAAGGCGTCGGGGCGAGCGATCGTAACCGTTCTCTCGAAAAGTAAATTTCGCTGTTTGCCATGTCCGAAGAGGGGAGCAACGGGGCGTGTAGCGATGGCAAGTGAAGTACGAGAGAAAACTCGAAGTACATCGGTATTCCGCGAGCCGGTGGGCGCTGCCACGTTGGCAAATAAAGTTTATGCGAGGCGACCGGCCGTCTCCGATAAAAGTAGCGGCGTAACGTGCGAGGAAAGTGGCGCGCACAAGCCTGAAGCCGAAGCCGAAGCCGAAGAAGAAGCAGAAGAAGAAGAGCTAAGCGAGAGAAAGAAACGCAGGAACGGGGGGAAGGGTGGGAAAGCTAGAGAAAGAGAGAGGTATAGGTCCGAGAGACTGGCCGGCCGGCGAGCACGAAATGTCTGCGCTGACATATTGACACAGGGGAGTCGTAATTCGCGCCTCGCGGACAAATAGAGGGCCGTGCACGGCTGTGAAAAGATCCCACTTCAAGGGCGATCCGTTTCGCCTGGAAGAGAGTGCAAAGAGCCGGCGCAAATATCGCGGGACGAGTCTCGGTCCGTCAACGCCGGTCCCCTTTTCCGCGCCAATCGTTCCTCCGAGGTCTCATCGGTCAATTTTCGATCCTACCATCATCCTGGAAGATGCGCCTCAAGATTATTAGGTTCTCCTGCTGTCCGCGCGAATTCGTAATCGTTTCATTCAATCAACGTGCCGTCGAAATTAACCCTTCGCGCTTGAACGAAGTGATTCTGAGGCAAAGTTACGTATATCGTTAAATTCGCCTGTGTTCCATAAATTGCTTAAAACTTCAAACGTTGTACGAGAAAACAAGTTTAATTCGATGATTCGGATAATTTTTATTTTGCAGAAAAATCCGCAGTTCTCCGCAACGTTTAATGTTCTCTGATTAGACAACGAAAGAAACATCGTAACATTTCCTATTTAGTTTCATGCGACGAGTTAACGTCCAGAAAACGTATAAATTCTTCTAGGTCCCTCGCGCGCAGCGGAGCATGAAATTCAGTCGGTAAAGTTTCGTGACAGAATGTGTTCATAAACCGCAATCCATTGCATCCGAATAATTCGGACAGCGGCGGCGCAGGTGTACGTGCACCTCGCGGGAAGAAGTAAAGCACGATTAAAGGTCACGCACAGCCTCCAGATAATTATCCTACCGCAATTAAAAACCACTGTCTCGGCAGCGAGGGGGCGGCAAGAGGAGGAGGAGGGGGCCGGCACAGTGGATCGTGTGCACGCGGTACAAGCGAGCGTCTTGTTAAAACGTAGTATACGTTACTAATTAGAAGTAATTACTACACGCGACATACATTGGGGGCCCGGAGATTGCTCGAACCCCGAGAAAACGCTCTCGAGAGCTACTGGGGGGGGGGGGGGGGGGGGGGGGGGGGGGGGGGGGGTCGAACGTGTTCATCGGTGACTACGTGGCGCAAAGGGTTACATGCTGCGACTAAATGTTTAACGATAATGAGGCCGTAAGAGCGGCATTACGATAAAAGCCGTCCGCGGAAAGAAAGAACCGTCGTCGGTTCGAACGTGAAACGACAAGATGGCGGCGGCGGTGGCGGCGACGGCCTCGATAAGAAAAATCGGTCGACGGGCTAATTAACATCTCCCACAGGTTTAATAGAGACCTCGGAAAGTTTTGCCAATAATTAGGGGACGACGATAGCATCGACGCCAACCTCGCGGCCTCGCTTCGCGGCCGATGATAGCTACAATTAAGATTAACTAACGCGCGTTGCCGCCGCATTCGGAAATCACTATCGCGAGCGCATCACGCCGCGACAGGAGACCTGGTTTATTGATATTGGCCATTAACTGCGGCTTTTGTCGCGGGAAAAAGATAAACATACGCTCGACCGCAGGCCGAAATAGCAGGATTGTGCACTTTTCTCCCTTTCCTCTATTACAGTTGTTGCCGGCGAAGCGATTTCACTCGGCTGCGGTTGAATCTATATTTAATGTTTCGTTCACTTGTTGATACGTTCGCTCGTGAATTCATTAATTCTTCGTTTTTTGGCCGGCCCGCTTAATGCTTGCTCTGGACGCCTCTTTGATGACGATTTCACAGGAAATCGCAGATCCCGGGGGTGTCGATAGCTATTTTAGGCTCTTTAAACTTTTCAAGATTTGATACCGAAGCTGGGAAGCGGATTTTCGGATGAGGAATGGAAATGTTTAAGTATATATGGGTTATTTAGTAGATTTCGTATTTCAAGAAACTCAAACTTCGCTATTAAATATTCAACAAATTTTATATATGTATTGACTGACGAGATCAGATATA
This sequence comes from Agapostemon virescens, assembly GCA_028453745.1. Lineage (NCBI taxonomy): Eukaryota > Metazoa > Arthropoda > Insecta > Hymenoptera > Halictidae > Agapostemon > Agapostemon virescens. The sequence goes on from CM052085.1 coordinate 12,716,193, forward strand.
AATCTACGTTCTTCACCGTTCATCTGAACAAAATGTTGATAAAAGATTGCAATTTTATTTCGTCCCAAAATGTCTGCGTGACCATCGAAGGTCACTTTATTAGTTTTGTAACAAAAGTGTCCGTCTCGCACATTTGGCGAACAAATGCTCCGAGAACGGGACTTTGCAAATTACAACCGGGGACGTAAAAATCCTCGCCTCGGGGATTAGGACTCGGGAAGTGTTTTATTATTAACAGCTAACTTACACGTGCACTTCCAGGGTTACCTCCGAAATTGCGTTCTCCTCGCCCGCTTCAAGAAACTCTTTGTCATGCGTTACCGGACAGGCCTTACCTGCGCTGCGCGGTCTGTCCCTTGTTTGGGTCTTAATGGGTCTACTGATTTTAAATACCGGTGTTCGGCAAGCGCGCGTCAGATTAGCAAGATTAGCAAACGTTACCGAAGTGATACACTTCTCTAACGGCACTGAATTACGGTTCAGATCTTACGGTTTTTTAGACAAGAATACTCTTGTAATATTTCAAATCGCGCTAAGTCTCACCTATTATTATACAGTCCACTAAAGTTCACAAATTTAAATAAAGTTTTGTTCCACTCGTTTTCTACAAAGTTAATCCTGGTGATCAGATCCATTTCACAAGCTACCCATCCCGAACAAGTCTCGCACCACCATTCGGCGCGATCACAAAAAGAAAAACAAAACATTCATATTTGTCAAACTTTGCCATGAGTCTGACTACCTAAAACAATTTCATTGCCGTCTAACGAACCCAGAACATATAAAATGAAAGACCAACATTCCGAGTTTTAACCTACTGGGCGACGTGAAAATTTTCGAAAAAATTTTCTAAAGAACGGCCCGCGATTTTGATCGACGTTGTACACGGTCCCGGCGGCGCGAAAATAATCGGCGCGATGCTGGGTCGCGAAGGTCATTCCGTATCAAAACTGTGCGCAAAATTGTTGCACTTTCATCCGCGTCTGGTACGCTCAATCTTGGTATCCGCGGTGGATATTACAAGCCGCGCCTCCGACGGCATCGAGCATCCCCCGCACCTCCGCCGCCCCCCGTCCACCCCCTTCGCCGTCCCGGATCGCAGCATTAAAATAATTTAATTTAATACCCGGCAATTCCGCTTATTACCATTGCAACATCAATTTTAATAATAGCCCTCTCTCGGTGAGATTCTCCCGACACCCTCTCCCGTAGCCCGTCCGCCGGCACCGCGCGGCGTTTCCTGTGTGCCTCCGCAGGAACTCATCGCGCCGCGTCCACCATTCGATATTACCGTCGTCCGGCTAATAACATTCGTAACACGCTTCCCCGCCCGATTTTTTGTCACCTTAATTAACGCCCGCTCCCCCGACCCAACCGCATAATCGCGCGGGCCCACACCACTCTTCCGGACCACCGGAATCGAGCGCCAATTTTTGCTACTCCTTTTCGGCTGTGCCTACTCTTTTGTTCCGAGCCGGTGCACGGTGGGCCACTTTCATGAAATTGCTGGAGTTCTTTCGAAAATTTCACATCACGAAAAAGGTATGTGGGTTTACTTGTAAGCTTATACCCGATCCAAATACGCTGAACAGGCCACAGACCGTGACGACGTTATATTTATTCGCATTCGTTTCCAGCGCAAATATCGCGAACAACCAAAATTGAAGTTTAACATCGTACAGAGGTGCAAACAACAGACGTTGAATATCATATTATACTGCATACAACTGAAAAGTTCAGGATCGTTCGATAGCGCGAACAAGTAGAGGAATTCAATCGCCGAAATCACGAACATCCTACGAAAATTCACCATACCAAAACTCAAACACCATAATTCAATCATTCAAAATCGCGTGCAACCAAGCTAGATGTTATAAGACACAGAAATCGCGAACATCCTACGAGAATTCACTATACCAAAGCGGAAATACCAGAATTCAATCATCCGAAATCGCGAGCAACGAGAAACAAAATCTCGCAGCGCGAGCATCTAGAATTTAGCACAACCACTAAAGCGCGAACATATAGTCAATCAGAAATCGCGAAAATCGCTGAAATCGTAAACATTGTAGCATAGTGTGATGAAGTGTACACAGGTTCATTCCTAAGAAGAATATAGCACCACCGTCCATCCTTCGTACACAGTTATGACATCAATTTCGGTCCTTCGAACAGCTACAAGGACCGAATCGACGTAATCCCGCTGTTACGAACATCGCTCCTGAGTCACACTCGAGACGCTGTAAGCGCAAAGGATGAAAAACGAAAAGCTGACAAAATTTTTGCCCTAACCTAAGTTCCATTGTCTATGATTGGCAACGGCGAGGCTGCTCGATCCGTTATTAAGAGTCGGCGCCACCGGTGTCAGCATTGTTCGATCAATCCAGCAACTTTATCGTCCGACGCGATGTATCGCGTGTGTCGATTCCCGGCTGGCACCGGGGGTAAAAGCGAAGTTATTTTCTGCGTGGCGTGGTAGGGCCCCGTGTCAGGGGCCCGTCCGATTTTTTTTCTCCAGCGGTTGGTACAGCGGACCGCCTTAGCCGGAAATGGAGCAGAAGCCGTTCATTAAGGCCGCTCACCGCGGCGCAGAGTTTCCTGGGATTGCGATATCGACGGGGACGGGTAGGAACGTTAAATTACGCGATGCTCGGAGAGACGGAGAGCAAGAGCGGAGAACCAGATACCGGACGCGCATTTATATCGGTGCATTAAGGCCTGTGCATCGCGATGCGCCGACTACGGCCCGACTCTCGGTCGGCGTGTCCTCCCTATGGTACGCCAATTGCACGACGATTACGCGAGTACCAACAGCCGTACATAAATCGATGGGGATTCGGAAAAATCCCGACTGGCCTTAGATGGCAGGAAAGAATGGTGACCGTTCGTTCGATCGTTCCGTCGTTGAAGTAGAAAGAAGGGGTAGAGGGAACGAAAGAAAGAGAGAGAGAGAGAGAGAGAGAGAGAGAGAGAACTCGCGACCGCTTATTTATTGGAGGGAACGGCCCTGTACTCGTTCTGGAAATTGTTACAGCTGTCTATCCTTGTTCTACGATCAAATTCTTAAGGATTATAGAATTGCTTTTGACCCTGGGTCTTTTTAATCCGATCGGATCAGAGTTCGTTCGACTTTGAATGTACCGAGCGCTAAATGGGACTGGCACGTGTTTCAGGATGATTACAGGGTTCTTTCGAAGGATCTATTGATCTTGCCAGGAGGTGTAAGACTTTTATAAAGTGCTGTAGAACCTTGATTATCCGAAGTAAATAAGGATATCTGTGAGTTTGTATAATAGAACAGGGACTTAATTAAATTGCTAGCTTCAATCTGCGTTGGATATGGATCGTCGTAGATTGAGCTGTTTAAATTTCAAGCTTGCTAGTAAAACCTCGATTATCAGAAGTAAACAAGAACATCTGTGAGTTAGTAAAATAGAAAAGTAACATAATTAAATTTCTAGCGTCAATCTGTATTGATTTATATAATAAACAGTGTTGAATTGGATTGTCGAAGATGGAGCTGTTTAAATTTCAAGCTTTCTAGTAAAACCTCGATTATCAGAAGTAAACAAGAACATCTGTGAGTTAGTAAAATAGAAAAGTAACATAATTAAATTTCTAGCGTCAATCTGTATTGATTTATATAATAAACAGTGTTGAATTGTATTGTCGAAGATGGAGCTATTTAAATTTTAAGCTTGCTAGTAGAACC
>CM052085.1:12719914-12734352 GCA_028453745.1 Agapostemon virescens
TCGATTATCGCAAGTAAACAAGGACATCTGTGAGTTTGTTAATAGAACAGTGACTTAATTAAATTGTTAGCTTCAATCTGTATTGATTTATACAATCAACAGTGTTGTATATGGATCGTCGAACATTGAGCTGTTTAAACTTGAAACTTGCTAGGATGATGAAGACTTAGAATTTCATCGGTTCGGATAATCCGACTATGGACTATGTTATGGGAAGGTATGAGATCTTCCGTATCATCCGACATAATAGTGACCTAAAAATACCGGTATTTTCCTATTATTCGAAATACCAATTCAATCTCTAGTTGGAATCACTAAGGGCGAGGCTTCTCGAACTCCACTAGATACATTCCACGGTTCAGAAAACTCACGTAGTCGCTTATGATTGCTCCATGAAGTTCATCGCGGTGCGTGTGTAGCTAGGGCAACGAAGGGCCGGTCGTCGCGGATTAATACGATAGTGGACCATCGAAGACAGAGAGGGGAGGGGGAGAGAAAGAGTGAGAGAGGGGGAGAGAGCACGCAGGTAGAAATTGCATGTTATAGGTAATTGGCAATTTCTGTAACGCGATTCCGCTACCATCTGTCCGCGAGAGGTTCACCGGCGGGCATTCGGCGCGTCACCATCGAGACGGCGGTGCAGTCCATGGTGGTGGATAGATGTGGTCGGGTAGGGCCAGGTCGGGCCGGATAGGGCCGGGTAGGGCCGGGTAGGACCGGGTAGGGTCGGGCCACCTTCCTACCTTCACGGGCGCGAGCAGGCGCAAGGACGGGGAAAAAGTGTCGGCCGGATCGGTATTCCCTCGACACACGTAATAATGCTAACACGTCCTGACGTGCCAGTAAATTTATGTAGGCATGCAGAGTGGCTGGCTGTAAGCTCGTGTACCTACAAGCCCACGGATATAACTGAGAGTGTTCTTGCTCGCCAGTGAAAGGCACGTAAGAATGTTTTCAGCCGCGGGTAGAGGCGTGTCTGCGAAATCAATGTTTCAGCCAAAACGTTCCAGCTGCGGACGCGACCTGCTCCGTCGGGCAACGAGCACTCTTTTTTCGAGAAATTATGTTTGCTTTTTGCCTTTCGAATACTCCACGAGGCGTGCACCTTTGACAGGCTGCGAGTTTCAGAATACGAGTCCACTTGTCCGTATCGTTCAACGATTTTTCGAATTTGTCTGCTGCGTCTTCCAACTGGCAATTTACATTGTATTGTTATCCGTTTGTTTGTTGTTGACTCGATGACGCCCAAAGGTGATCGCAATAGGTGTACACCTTTGCTTCCACTACCCGCGTGAGCTTAAAGTCAACGGAGTGGGGTCGATCGTTGTTATGGTCGTCCACATGCGTTCGTTCCTCGTCTACGTTTACCCTTGCGGTGCCAAAACTCGGATATTATGTTTTTAATCCCTTGTCAGATTGCGACGAGTCAGGTACGCGTCGAAGATTTGAAACACACTCGAACAAATATAAATATTGTTAAGACGCGACAGCGCCTTAAGAATATTTTTAATTAACGAAGAGGTTTGTGGCACGGGCACCGACGTTCCGATATTTTTGAGGACCCATTCAGCTGACTGCCAGATGCGTCAGGTAGTATTTAGCAAATTTCGAACATGCATTTAGTAGTGGGTCCTCGGTGGACACGTGCGCAGCCGAGACGCCGACTTTGTACTCGATAACAATTGAGGTGCCATAAACCTCCAGATATGGAACACCGGACATCAGCGAGCGCGCGGTCATCCTCGGGGCGGTACCTGAGACGTCTTGTAGAAAATTCGAGGCTAGACTCACCCCACCAGAGCAGGGTGGGCGGCAAATTAAGACACCAATCATGGTTAACATAGATTTTTGTACGTGTTCATTGGTGGTGAATGTTTCCACCCCATCAAGAACACTAGTATAAATACTTTTGCATCGTGACGCTTGCGCTACTGTTTTACGTTCAAGCGATAAGCGCTGTTTGATTTTTACCACGCGTTGCGACGCTGGTTTTCGATACTTTACAATTCATTTTTACTAAGTTTAAAGGCAACATTATAACACAGTGTAACGGGTCTCTAGTCAGGAGTGTATATATATTATTAAATCCACAAGTGCAACTACAATTTGTGTAAAGGTTATTCCGATTATCGCCATCTTTTTCACACTCAAAACACCTTACAAGTGCTGTGAGACGGACGTCAGACTACGACTCGCTATTGCTGCCGAGCCCTGTCAAGACGCCGAACAAATATTTTGCCTTACTTTTTGAAAACGAAATCAAATTCCACCTTCTTATTATCGATATTCAAATATTGAACTAAAATATAGCTGTATAAGGAAACTAAACTTTCTTGCGCTTTCTATAACAGTTTCGGTGGTGAAGACGTTGCAATGACCTGCAAAGGAAATGGTATGGCGAGGGATTGATCATTCGCCGACAAAATTTATTTACCCACATATTATAACGTCATACTATAACAAGCCAGGCTTGCGATGAAGAGTTTAAGCAAACTCTAACAAGTACAAATATGCGTTTAGTTTTGAACGAAATCGAATGTTCCTCTTTTGTAATTAATGCGAAAGATAACTCTCGATGAGAGTACTGTATATTGTAACGAGTCAGACTTACGACGAAGAATTTAAACAAACTCTAATCAGAACAAAAATCATGCATCGTTTTGGACGAAATCAAATGTACTTCTGTAATCAGTATTTAAGCATCGAAGTAACCACAGCAGCGTAAAAGATCTAAATAAGTCTATTCTTATCTGTAACGTTTTTAGCGACGAAGACGCTACAGTAATTTTAGTTACGAATAAAATGGCACGGCAAGAATTTGATTAACTCCTTGCCCCGCGATTCGAAGCATCGACGTCGTTGCGATTGACACAATAATCAGACCACGAGCCTGATACACAATTTTCATGTATGACCAATAACCGAGCTCCGCGCGACATTATAGGACAAGAGGTTAACGATCCTTCCCGCTTGAAATATCAAAGTAAATCCAGCTTGATCCAGTTCTCAGGCATAGCTGTCTCGATCGCTCGTCGAAATAACAGAAGAAGAAACCCGGGGGCCGACGGAGGGTAGCAAAGCTAGCAGATAACAGGTCGTTTAATATTGATGAGATTGGGAGCAGCGGCGGTTCGAGTTATGCGGAATAATTAGCAACCGTGATAAGTGGCCAATAATCAGGGTACAAAGGAGGAAGTGTACAGTACGAGTATCATAGACCGTGGAATCAATTTATGTGCGGGTAATGGACCGCGCGAGCTTGTCCCTTAGCGTTTAGTAGCCCGGAAGGTGTTCACTATAGTGTATAGAGAGTCCCGTAGTACTACCTCTATATAAGCGTTCATTTGTGTGACAACATTAAATTAGCACGGCGCGATAAACTGGTGTATAAACTGCGCTTAATTCAAGACTACCACGAAAGCTAGCCAAGCTGGAGGCCCCGAGGGATAACTATCTTCAGGTATTTAGTGGTGCTTCCAGATAAGATCGAGTATCGATTCGCGACTATTAACGCTCCTCTCGCGTGCAACCAGAAGTTAATGCCGCTACCGACGGAGTTGGTACGTATACTTGTAGGAAAAAGATGCGAGAGAGAGCGAGAGAGAGAGAAAGGAAAAATATAGAAGAAACCGTGCAGCCTGGTATTGACTTTTGCACCATCGGTAAAGTGCATCGATCATCGACTTATTCGTAGACTCGTTTCGTACACCGGAGCCCCCAGGCGCAGCGGGAACCGAGCGTTTATCATTTAATGACCCCGACTTCGAGCAGGGGGAAGGATTCTCGATAACCACGGTTAACCTATCATTCAACCGCGGATGAAATTACCCGGTAAAAACGGGGAAAACTCGTAATTGGTCTTAAAGATATTAGGCTAAAGTGTACTATCTGGAGGATGGTACTGGCCTCTCGGGCTGAGCGGAACCGAGATGCTGATACTGTAATCGTTTTCTCGGCGAAAGCACCGATTTGTCTTCTCCTACGGGAGCTCGATGATGTCGCCATTTTGAGATCGTTCGGATAGCGGAACTTCTTCGCGACGACCGTGCTCCGCTCGTTTTCGTGTTTCCCGTCGGTACGAAACAGCAGCCAATGGTGAATCTGTTCCGAGTCTTTATGAGAACTCGATGCTGGTACCGATTTGTTGATGGTGTAACGAGTAACAATTGTAACAATTCTTGTAACGATTCTTGGTTGAAATTATAAAAGCAGTTTGTACATGCGTGGACCATTCTCGCATCCGTCACATCGGGTGTGGTTGATTAAAATGTTGCCGGATGATATTTATATAACTCAAAAATACACACGAAAATTCGAGTGCACGTGGATTCTTCACTTAGAAATTGCATGAAGCATTTTCAAACCGGAGAAAAGTACCGGCCTCAAAGGCAAGTATCCAAAAATTGGAACATTGGAGCGTATCTAAAAATTGGACCCGCTAAAAATTCTCATACCGTTATTTAAAATAACTTTTGCATCGCTATGTTTCAATTTTAAAAATCCGTAAAAACGTGTCGCACGTACGAGAAATGGTAGTAAACTTTAAATGCACTAAAGGAGACGAACCATGTATAATCGAACTATTCTACGTTAAGAAACGTTTCGATTTTAGAATTAAAATTGCTTGGAGAGTGAAGGATTAAGAAATACTGTGTATTTAAAAGTTGGACGACTATCTACAAGCAGGGTAATGTTTGCTGAATGAAAATTATAAGAAGAATGATCACTCGCCTGCCCTCTGAAAGTCTTGAAGCCTAAGTCAACCCTTTGCACTGGAAACAATTTCATTCCAAAATCGAAACAATTGTACATAATTTATTTTCTTCGTACATGTGAAATTAATTACTATTACTCGTACTTAGAACATTAAAATTTAGCGGTGTAAAAGTTGTTTAAATAATAGTATTTCAATTTTTAATGGCACTTTAGAAGCGCCATTCGAGTGCTAAGGGTTAAGTTATAAGGACGTGATTTTTATAGCAGAGGTGAAACGAAAAAATAGGAGAAGCTTTCAAGAGAAAATTTGAGTAAGTGGTGGGTGGTATTTGGTACTAATGAGAATGCTAAAGAAGTAGAAGCATAAAAACTGTTCCAAAAATGTGGGACTGCAAGGTTGCGTGGAAAAGCGTGTTCTGCTTGATGTCTAGAGTCGAGACAAAGGTTACTCGACACAGGTCGTCAATGCGCTCCGTCCTTCAACAGATTTATGACCTGGTTTGGTCTCTATGGGGTGGCTGAAGACTCGAGTTCAGTGTCATAAATTGTCTAAAACACGCTGCGTCCAAACACAGTTAGATAAAAAAGGTGAATGATCCAAAGTTATGTAGTCGCGATCGTATTTCTTTCGTAAGTGCAGTAATGCATGTACTCTTTATACTTACACTATTTTTTGAAAATATAAATATTCGAGGGAGCGATAAGGAAGGAAACGATCAAGAAAAAAGAAGGCAATGTATTTTGATAGCATCGATAGTTCTTTCAGTAAAATTCTAAAACCTCTAAAACAACGCTTTAGAAAAATATGTGATCGAGGCGACTAAAGAGTCACGCCTGGCCATACTATATAACTGACCTAACGTATAAATCAAATATACAAAACACGAAACTATCGTAAGGATACATATCGCTGTCAATCGTCGCCTCAATTAAAACACAGTTGTTCAAATATTTATGTTATGCACCCTGTTCCCTTTGAGGGGACATAAAAGTGTATTTGTGATTACTGAGAATAAACTGAGAATAAATACATGTTCCTCAATGTCTACAAATTCGTATAAATCAAACATCTTTGCAATGCCTTACTCGATTCCAAAATTATACTGCATCATATAACAGTTTCTAGCTGTACATTTTCATGTGAAAGTGGTGTCGAGTTGCTGGCAGGCAACGTCCGAAAAGGCGTGGAGTGCAAAGGGTTCAAAGTTACCAACTGAGAAGCATTTTTCAATCAAGTTGCCCTAGAGCACCCGATACTTTGCTCGCGTCAAAACATAAAATGTAAAATAAAATTAGCGTCGAGACGGTACCACGGTCGGGAGCATAAACAGTTTGCAAACCATAACGTTCGCTTTCGAGCGGCCCGTAGTTATTCCGTGAAGCGTCGGTCCCCCGAAAAAAAGGCAGCGGGGCCATTTATTCGAGATGAGTACCCTCGAGTACCGAACGTTCGACGGAAAGTGCTCAATTTAAATACACCGCTCCCCGCCGCTCGCTCCTATCGACGAATCTCCGTGCTCCGCGCGGAGCGCGCGCGATTATTTGCTCTCGAGCGTGCACTCGAGACTCAATAATCTCGATGAGAAGCAGGGCCCGGGTCTCTTCGAATTATTCTTCAAACACGTGGGGCGCCTCGAGGGACTTTGTGTGCTCGCCAGCAATATTTGCCGCGGCCGAAACTTTGGTTGATTTGCAACCGGGCCGAAGAGGGACGGTCGCTTTTTGCCCCCGGAACAATTAAATGTCGAGCGGCCTCCTCGCGTGGGAAGGGAGAAACGCGGAACGGTGCATAATTTTCTACGGTGAGGGCCGACACCGTGGAACAACCCCATAGGCCCTCCTTCGAACGAAATTCCTTCGTGGATAGAGAGAAAAAAACGGAGGACCGTGGAACGCGCGGTTCGCAGCTCATACTAATAACAGCTGATCATACCCTTTTATTCGGGGCATCGCTTCGGATTCTTCGCTCGGCATTCTCGACGAGCCACTGTCATTAAGCCAACCCCTCATCTCTCTCTCCCTGTTCCTGCATTACGTCTCGTTTACGCAGGTATGCGTTAATTCGCGACGGACAACGCGCAAAAAGGAGGCGGTGGCACCCCCCGTGCGTCTGCCCCCAGCTACGTTCGTTCACGACGTTCACCGACTATTTCTCGTAAAAAGGATGCGCCTTTCCGGGTATCCATCGATTCTCCAATGGTCACCTGGACACACCGTTTCCTCGTTGTGGAAAGGGGCCCACGAAAACCCGGGCTCCAGGTGGGTCGAGAAAAAACGGTTCCGCAATGCGGACTAATTTGCCCTTTTCTGGGGGTCGTCGCACTTAGACGTTATTGGAGGCTGCAAAAAAGTCATTTTGGAAAGGGCATGCTCCGAATCGCGCATATTTTCGATTCCAGCGAAATATTAACACGTTCCGTGCCGCGTGGGACGTATAGGACCCACACTGAACTTTCCGTTCGGGTCGCTCACGATTCTAATTAGAAAGCGAAGTATTTTTTTAAATATTTTTTTTAATTGTATATTGTATTTCATACTGTCAGTCGCCGGTGACTGATGTGGTGCTTAACGTGTTAATATCATATGTACTGCATTTATTATAGTGTGGGGCGTTCACGCACCACGCGGCATAGCGATCATTTGTTTTCGACTGCCTTTTGTTGAAACGGCAGAGATTTTATTATTCATTTAATCGTGAATGGGAAGTCTTCAAAAAACGATCTGGCACAGAACGTGTTAACGAAGCGATCACATATACTATACTGCGTATGTCTCCAAATCCTAATTGTGACTACAGAAACATCAATGGCAGGAACAGAAATTTCGAGCGAGAGACACTCTCCCTCTCTCCTCTTCGTGATTATTTTTTAATAACACGCATCGGTGTTGAGGAAACATTTGTACAGGGTGTCTGTTCTATCAGGTAATCCAGAATATCTTAAAAACCGCGAAAGATAGTGAGCAAATGTTTTAACAAAAATTATTTGGTACGAAAAGGGGCATAACGCGAAATTAATAATCTTCAGCGAAAAATTGACGGAGATTTGGAGGTCGCGTTAGTTGTTTAAATAGAACGTTGTATTTCTTTATATATTGTAGTATGGTAGAGTTTCGTACGAATCCAATAAGGTGTAATTTTATATGATATATATTTTGTAATTTTGATTTTACATAAATAGTGACGTTATTTTAAAATATAAATTAATTTAGTGCAATTATACATGTGTATAATAGTGAATAAAATGTGACGATGTATGATGGAGCTTTGGAAAATATAAATAATTATCTTTTAGATCGAGCAATCTGGCCGAAAATAATAGAAAACATCTGTGGCCGACTAACGCAGGTAGATTCTACTTAAAAACTAACCAACCTACGGCGCGGAGCGAGCTTCAAGCAGACTCGTACATTACTATGTTAAGCTTAATTAGGGTTGATTTACGCCAGCGGGCCGGTCACGGTACGGTCGCTCCTTAGACAGGCTAATGCGGTCCAATTTTCACGCAACCGCAGCGTGAGTAGATGTTCACATGCACGCAAATCGATCTTCCGGTTGGCTAGTAGGGAAATATGGACGTGCAGTTCCTAACACAGTTTCAGAATGAAGCGACTGGAATTAGTACAATTTGTCTGGGCATTCGCGCTGCAATTATTCAAAAATAATTGTAAATCATACCCTTCCAATGTAATTGTCTTTACTCCGAATAGAACAACGGAGCCTCTGAGAATAGAGCCAAGCACAGGCGCACGTAATGAGAGATTGCAAAGCTGCTAAGATTACAGTGGCTCACAAAAATATTCGAATACACTTGAAGTCTAAATACCTTTTTTAAGATTGGACCAAACGTCTTAACATTTTTCTTTAACAATTAGTTGCATCGATTTACTAAATGATATGCGGAAAGCATTTTTAAAAAGTTGCAATTCGTACGAATTGCTTAACAAATAGAAAAAGAACTTTTCAAATAATTTTTATTTGAGAAACGTGCTAAAAAATTTAAAGACCCATCTTATGATAACTATACACATACATAAAAAATTGCCACCGAAGTGCCGAAAATGGTGAAAATCGCAATTTTTTACGATTCTTGGTCAGTTTCTGCTGAAACTCCACAAATTCTTACATCTTCCTACGCGTGTCGCTTTTTTCTGCGTCAATCGATTTCAATGAAATTTTCAGCATACGCATTACTAACATAGGTCTGCAAAATGCATATTTTAAATTTGCATTACGAAATAGAAATGTTTTAAAAAATATCTATTTTATTTTAACATGTAATTTCTACCAATTAGAATTATGTCGAAATGATTTTTGCATATCATTTAGCAAAACTTTCGTGAGCCACTGTACAAACGTCGAGAACGAACAAACCCAATGCAAAATTAGGGAACTGCTGGGAGGTTGAATAACTCACAACTGGTACAAACACGAAATCAAGGAGCAATTGAATGTGGACGAGCGCAATGCGAAATTGGGGAGTTACTGGATTAGGAATAGATCAGAGAATAGCCATAAACATTATCATTTATAAAACAGTAAAAATTTCTAAAAAGTGAATCCGATCTTCGAAGATTATTTAATTCTTCAATGACAACTTCAATACTGATTTTCTCAGAACGTCACTCTAGCATGCGTGCTCTTTCTTCATCCAACGTTACACCTAGGAAAATTGGACTAAATAATGGACAAAGATTAAATAATACTTTAATGATAACTTCTCGATATTGATTTTCTCGAAACGTCACTTTGGCTTGTGTACCATTTTTCCATTCAACGCCGCATTTGGGAAAATTGTTAGAGAATAATCACAAACGTTGTCATCTATAAAACGGTAAAAATTTCGAAAAAGCGGCTTCGTTCTTCGAGGATTAAAGAATTCTTCAATGATAACTTCGACATTGATTTTTTCGAAACGTCATTTTATCCAAGCGGCGTCGCATCTGTGAAAATTGACATTAAAGGGCTCCACCCTGGGACCGGTTGAAAGGGGCGACTCTTCGGCGTCCTGACGGACGGCGTCGAAGGGCGTCGCTCGGTTTTCCAGGATATAATTTTAGGCGCGTGCTACGAAGCGCGTCCAAGCGAGGAAATAAGTAAGGTCCGAGGCTCGGGTTGGCGGTGGCTCGAGGCATTTCCCTCTCGCGAGGTCTGGAGCTCGCGTTGTAGCGTCGTTCGCGGTTTATTATTAATAGGACGATAAGATCGTGAAGCATTACGCGAAACACACAGCTCGTCAAGCCGTAACTGGTTCCGTGCCGAAGATAGAGTCCCTCATCTATCTCCGGCGACATGCGGTACGAGAACACGGTCGAGCAGAGGTGCGCAACCTTCTCGCAGCCTTTCCTCGTCCGTTCTATGAGGACCACTTGTCCGCGTGTGTGGGTATAGTACATAGAACCGCCATAGAACCGTGCGTACGCTTACACGGTTGTGGGAAGAAGTCGTGGAACGCCAGGTGGGAAAATGACGAATGTCACTACATTAGGCACGGCGCCGCGTACACCGGACCAGAGATTATGTGATCTCGAGCGGAGGCTCTCTTGGTTACTATACCGTGACGGGGGACCCGAACGCGCATTTTTCATCGTTCGCCCTGTCGACTTTGAAAAACCACTGTTTAGAATGCTGGGCCGGCTGCTGCGCGCCGACCGATTTCGAAAAAGATACGGCCAGCAGGCGTTGCGGCCCGCTGAGACCGCGTCGAACCCGAAAGGAGCGTTCGATTATTCATCGGTTCGGGATATCGGGTACAGGATAGTACGCTGAGTCGCCATATGGCAAACCTGATAAGCCTATCTTCCAGTGCCTTCAGAAATTATGGCCGTCAAACATCGTATTTTCTGTGTGGTCTGTTATAAAAATGTACAAATATCCTTCTTCCTATTGCGTAGACAACTATGCGATTGTCTCTGCAAATGGCATATGGAAAACATTGTTTTATCAATTATCAAAGGAAATTTCACAACGTGTCTCGTCGTTTGCATGTAGTAATAGTTTCGATATAATCCTGTATATAGTACTAGAATGATGACTCTGAGACGTAAAAAATTACCACGTTACTATTTAAAACGATTTTAACATCCCTATCTTTATATCTAAAAAATTGATAAAAAATTCATGGTTGTAAGGACGAATAACAATAAAAAAAAAACCATATATACATAAGGTGACATAATTCGTGCAGATTGAAAATATTCGAGGTCAGAAGAAATTCTTTGATTTTCTAGTTGAAACAGCTTCAAGTGCAAACGGTTAATAGTTCTGTTAGCGGTTCGTTCGAGAAGCTCACACAATGCCTTTTTTCTCTCACACGTCGACAACGGTGCGACTTTTTCTCCAATTCGCATTTGAAAACCATAGGCATATCACTGAGGTCTAATTAAATAATTATATTGTTTTAGCCATTTGCCCACAGCAATGGTGCGATATAGTCTTATAACGATTTGTTTAAAAAATTCGCTGAACGATTCTTTTTCTTTTAAATCAACAATGATGTTGCTTTTTTTCATATTGGACTGTGAAAGCCAAAGCCTTATCACTCACTAGGAAATTTTATAATGATACGGTTCGCATATAGCAACAGTTTTAGAATGATTCTGTTAATACACAGTTTTCTACGTGTGGTCCAATTAATTGTCTTTTAAAAAGAAATTCACGGAACGGTTCTATTTTCTCTTACGTTGACAACGTTATTGCTCGAATTGGAATATGAAATCTATGGTCCGATCTCGCCCATTAGGTTAAATTTTCTAATAATATGACGTGCATGCAATAAAGCAAAAGAAAGAGAACAGTAAAGGAAATTCTAAAAACTCGAATAGTTTATCTGGATTATCCGGTGAATTAATTTATCTAAATTAACGACCCGCTCCGTCGTTTTCTACATGAGAATAGACGAATGAAAAAGGAGCTTGATCCCTGGAAACAAGAAATTAATCGTCTGATAACACCCCTTTGAAGGAATAGATTAAAAGTTACAACTCTTTGGTCAAACCGAACTCGCACAGATAATCGTAGGAAGAGGGATTAATTTAACGAGCAGTCAGCCGGGAACCGGGAATTATTTCGATTCACTAGGATCCAGTCTTCCCGTTATGCTACTCTCATCGACACGTACATGATTCATGGTTTTATAAAATCTCATGGGAATATATCTCAGATGTAATTCGAACTTGATTAATACTGTACAACATTCTGGAAGAGTATCATTAAAAATATGTCAAAGATGAATTTTAAATAAACAAAAAAAGTGTACATATCAAATACCTCGTTTTAAATAAATGAAGTTTAGAATAACGTAATTTTTAATATTGTTACTCGACATTGAATAATGTACTTAAAGGTAATACGTTTTTATAAATAAAAAAAACAGGAAATCGGTTCAGAAATCTTGGAATGGAGAGGGAATTAAAAAATGAAAACCATATTAATTCTACAATAACTCAAACGAAACATAAAATTTAACCCTTAGCACTCGAATGATAACTTCGAGGCACCACTAAAAATTGCCGCGCTATTATTTAAAACAATTTTTACATCGCTTTGTTTGTATCTAAGAAATCGACAAAAATTTAAGTGCTGTAAGGGGAAATAACAATAATAATTTCCGGATGAATAAATGGAAATAAATTATCTACAATGCAAATATTTTGGATCAGAAGGAATGCCTTGGTTTTGGTATTAAAACAGCTTCGAGTGCAATGGGTTAATAATCGGACCTTAACTTTCATTCTATTACCTATAAATGGTATTCAAATTTATATAAAATTATAGCAACATTCGAGTTAAAATCTTAAGTCTATTATTTAGTTGAGATAGGATACGTCGAAACTTTTTAGCGTCTATTTAACGTTAAACGTTAAATTTGACACATTGCAAATTTTTGATTTTACAATTCTTGAAATTCTAAAGTTGTTTTCGTGGCAAATAATTAAATAAATATATTTATGTGTTATGATAGGAACCGCGCGAAACATCAATATAAATTTGATCTTGTCATTTTCATAAGGCAACATGCTCCAGTTACTTTTTAGGTTCGATAGGTTTAGTGTTAAAAATGTGTTTAAGCAGGTTCGGACACACCAGCACGCAAGAGAATGATCGCAGCAGCATCATCGGTTGGCAGCCCCAGGCGTGGCAAGAATTTACGAAAGAAACTGGAGTCAGTTTTTAGCGGCCTTGCCAAGGCTGTCGCCTTCTCGGAAACGGTGGCAGCGACAGGCAAAAATCCCATGAACGACGTGACAGCGCGATCGGCCTTAGGACTTATTGCGCGGACTCTTTGATCGCCTTCTCTACATTGTCGGTGATAAATCGAGTTGACCGAGTTGTTTGAAAAAACGAGCCAGAACGAGTTCGGTTTCAGTGTTTAAACCGATCGCTGCGACTCCGGTATTAACATAGTTCCATTATTCTCATATTTCATCCACACGCTTGTGGACCAAATCGAGATTATTTAACCTTTCGCACTCGAATGGTAACTCTGAAGCACCATTAAAAACCACTAAAAAGCAATTTTTAAATCACTTTAATTGTATCTGGAAAAATTTGTAAACACTTTACTGTTTTAGGGACGAGTATCAGTAAAAAAAACCCATATGGGTAAGATAAAACAAATCATGTAGAATGAAAATATCCCAGGTGAGAAAAAATGCCTCGGATGCTGAATTAAAACAGCTTCGAGTGCAAAGGGTTAAACAAATTTAGAAAACTAAAAAATATAAATTATATCTGATTCTTTTGTAAGAAGTTAATTGCTTTAATGAGACACTGCAATTGTGTAATATTTGTGGTAGAAAAATTTTTATAAAATCTTGGAGACATTACTGTGATCAATGGTGCGTATTTTATGCAATTGTGACGAACACTGACGAAGCAATAAATTGCAAGGATAAAAATATTGCTTCATTATTTTCAATTTGTCTGATTGAAATTGTTTCCTTACGATCTGTTTAGAACAGTTTTAATTTGTATAGATATTCGCAGTCCATGTACCAGCATTGAGTTAAATTAAATATTAATAATATTTCAGTGATTTAGCGTTCCATACATTTGTTAACTCTTTAAGACACGGTGGTATTAAAAATGCCCCACCTTTCTAATGCGCGAAAGTACACTGTGGGATATTTTACCCCCTCCCCCGCAATTTTATTTTCTAAAATTCCATGCCTCAAAGGGTTAAATCCACAAACACGTAAGTTGGCAACGTGCTAATAATAAAATCGCGCTAAAACCTTCACAACTTCTTTTGTTATATGCATGCTGTCTAACGCATTGAAGCTTTCTCAACGCATTCACGATGGAACATCTCTATACGTTCAATTTTCATATCAACTGACAGATTAATATTCTCCAATTTATCATAATAATAAACCGTACATTATCGAGCGCTACGTTAAAAGAGGAATATTGAGATAAATTTCTGAAAATTACCTTTCTCGAATCGCTATAATTCACTACCCCGTTTTAATGACTATCTGTATTCACTTCGCGTTAATATGAATTGATAGCTCAATATTCTTTTCCCTGAACCCTAACACAGAGGCCATCATCGCGCACAGCATTAGAGTGATCATTGACGTGTCTGCGTCCCATGCAATTACGATCAACTGAGATTACGTGACTACATAAATAAAGTGATCGTTCCAATTTTTATTACAACCACAGCTACACAGGGAGAAATAAACAAACTGCATGCAAGTATGCGTGCACAGATAAACTG
>CM052085.1:12746404-12802276 GCA_028453745.1 Agapostemon virescens
TCTTTTCTTCTCTCTCTCTCTCTCTCTCTCTCTCTCTCTCTCTCTCTGCCCTCCGCGCGACTGCTTTTCCACGTACTCGTCTTTGACGCCGGTGTTATTCGACGCAAACGTTCTCGACGCTAAGTACAGGTACTCCCCGGAAATCTTCTCGCTCCCTTTTACCTTTCCCGAGCACCATGCCCGGGGTTGAACAGCTTTGAACGTTTTCGCAGTTTCGTGGCTAACCGCACGCACCGCTGTTATTAAATTGCCTCATTGTTTCTACCTTTGTTCGCTCCCGTTTCAATCGGCCTCAGTCTTCGACCACTCTCAGCCTTGGCGCTCAACTTTTGCTCTCATTTGCATTTTCGTCCGCTTCTTTTTAGGGTTCTTCTTTTAAGCCTTTGCATTACGATTTATTTATCGGTGCAGCCATTAGGACTTCTTGGATTTCTTAGAAAAAGAATGTTTATTTAACGAAAATTCTCGGACGGCGAGACTCGGATCCATTTACACTTGGAACTACGAAACTTTCGTCTAAACTTTGATTTCCTAACGGCTAGTTCGAGACATCGCTTACATTAAGACCGATGAGAATGTCAATACCAAATAATTTATCGTACGATGTCTTCACGTATGGCAATATACACGAAATAATAATGTGTACAAAATGAGTTCTAAACAAAATCCAGATTCCTTTGAAAATGCTACCGAGTAAGTATTGTTCATAGTCCAGCTCCTGCAAAATTCATAATTCTGTTAAAAAGTACACTACAGTATAAAATATTTTTAGATCATTATTTAAACAAATGCAGCTTGCACAATCGCATTAAATTCTATCATGAAAAAATACACCGTATACTCCAAACAACGATAAACACGGTCGCAGAAAATCAGTTGAAAACAGCGTTCCGATTAATTTCGAAAAAACTGACATCTCGAAGAATGGCACACGAAATCAGAGAATACACCCTTCGCAGTCCTTCGTACGGGCACGTACCACGATGATTCAATATCGTGTAGCAGCATCTCGGCAAGATCGGCAGTTTCGTCCAATAAAATGATCGGAAAAGCGTATCCGCGAATTACAAATCGGCGCGCGGAATGCGCGTCTCGGTGCAGCTATGTGGCGCGTGAGTGGCCGTAACGCTGAACAAAGTAGAGGGCAAGGCTCCAAATGGAATCAAAAGACGAATCAAGCATCGAAAAGTACAGATGCCGGGGATCGGCTATCCTGTAATCTGCCGCTGGTTAGACGGATCCTAGGCATGATTGGTAACGACCGAACCCCGTGGTTCCGAGCCGTGTACCCGCGGCGAGGAAGGTCGTTTACCCTCTTCCCTCTCCCCCCCTCTTCATCGAGAAGGAATCTCTTCATCGTCAAGTAGCCGGCAGGACGTGGATTATCTCTTGCCGGCCGTGTGCAATATCTTCGGCAACTGCTCCCGCCGCCAGCTCGGTGACTTTCTCGAGTGCTTTCAATTCGATCGTCGACAAAGTGGATCTGATGGATGTCTCGAGGATGACTCGACTGGTCCGAGGCCGGACGAAAGCGGAGATCGCATTTTTAGCCGCGAACAGGACGCGCGCGAAATAAATTGCAGAAGCAGAGCGCAAGAGAATCCGTCGAGAACCGAGAGAGACCCTACGGTGAAGGATTAAAGTCACCCCAAAAGTCCTGACCCTGAATCACCCGCTTCTAACAGCGCTTTCTCCTCTTTTTATCTTCGTAACACACTGCCCCGCCTCATTATTTCGTTATTGTGTTGGACCTGTTTGAAGTTTGTGCGTGCACCGTGAATGTTTATACTTTCTCGCGATGTTTCAAGTGTGTACAGTGTATAGAACAAACTCGACATCTTACCTAGCAAAGGTTATTTCGTAATTTGTAACCCTTTGAGGACGAACGTCGGTCATATTGGCGATTAAAGTAGCAAAAATTAGAATTTAACTGTTGTAGTTTTAATTTGCGTTCAGAACTCAAAACTTTAATGCAAGATTTACCTTTCTGGAGAAAATATTTTTAATATTTTGAAAAGTCCGCAAAGGGTTAAAAGTCTGTGGTCGATGGTTAAGTATTTTCTAGTGGATTCTTTAACATATTTATCTACGAATGGTTACTATAACTACCTTGATCATGTAATTTATGTATCTTAAATATTAACATTATTAACCCTCGTCATAGCATTTTCTATGTAACTAAAGTTATTACATCTTCATCACTACCAATGTGAGAAAATACAGGGTGTCTCAAAAATGTTCGAATTCCTCGAAGGGGATGATTCCTAAGATCATTTGAAGCAACTCTTCCCTTTACAAAAATCTTCTACGCGATTTCGTTAGGGAGTTATCAACGAAAATCCCGGACCAATCATAACGCGCCTAGAGCAAATAGATCCCAACGTGGCTCCGCCCGTTGAGCTTTGATTGGCCCGTGTTTTTCGTTAATAACTCCGTAACAAAACCGCAGAGAATATTTTCGCAAAGAAAAAAGTTCCTTAAAATAATTCCATGAGTCGCCTCTTTCATGGTATTCAAACTTTAGGACATCCTGAATTCCACAAAAGTACTATTATCGATTGAAACAGAAAACAGAATTAATTTTTTATCCACTGTACCAAAATTCTGAGGAACTCCGGAAAAATTGATATGTGACCGATTGGGAAGAGAGGATTGCATTAAAATGCAGCTATTGCGACGGAGTTGATTTCACGAAGAAATGTCTCCATTATTAGCCAGTTTGCAAGGGGATACCGCAGGATCGCGTCGCGGCGGTTTAAAGATGATGAAGCCAGGACCTTCGGGGTCCTGTACGTCAACCGCAGACGGTGTCGACGCGAGCGCATAAACTCAATGGGTCACTACTGGCGGTGTTTACGATTTCAATTACTAGGACGCTCGATAGCTAGTCATCATCGTGTCACAGATAACGTTCCGCGTTGCGAACGGCAAGTGTTCGTGGCCGTTGCGAAGGCGTTGTCGCGCTGACAATCCACGATCGTTTCCTATCGATCGTTCGATCAGGAAGTATTCTGTATGCTCGATCATCCAACACTGAGATAATTAAAGCGTATCGCGAACAGCCGTCGAAGGTAGGCGCTGAACTGGTTCGTTAGCTGAAGAGAGATCGCTTCGTTGATTAGAACAAACCGTACCGCGTGCACAGAGGAAAATACACGGTGTCTCGTAATTAATTGTGTAATTGGAAAGTGGGTGATGCCTTCTGTGAAAAACAACCGGAAATGTTTATTTGAATTGGTTATCCATTGGTCCCATATTGGTTTTCAGTTTAGATTGCCTGCCGCGGACGCATCGGTCGCGTGTCTGTCCATTGCTAGATTTTTCTACTTCTGTCAATGCGGGCGCGCGAACAATCGATCTTCGAACGACTGTACTTTTGACTTTTACTGTTTCTTTCGGAATTTAAGAAAGAGAGATAACGTTTCTGGTGAACTGTCTTCGGAACTTGGTTTTAACGATGTGATAGATTATTTACTTGATATCATTATAGTTAAAAATAAAGTTCGATTTCTATTTTCGTGATTTCAATTAATGTGAATACCATGAATATGGTATTTTTGTATGGATAATACGAAATTGTCGACATTTATTGCAAGTAGAATTGGCGCCCCAAGCCAGAGTTGCCAAAAAATCTTATTTGAGTGGCATCGTATGAAATCTGTCTCATAAATTAGTTTTTCTTGTACTGAAAATTTCATCTAGATTTTAGTTTTACGATTAAAAATGGTCACCTAAGTCTGCAAAATTGATGAAGTTATTAAAAATCGAATTGATAGGTTTCTCATGCCGAGACTGAAAATTCGATATTTAAAAATTCAAACGACCTCGTATTCTGCAAGCTTATTTAAAAAATTAAGCAAAGATGTGATTTGATTCTAAAGTTAAGAATCTCGAGTAATTAGAAATTCTTTTGTAGCAAATTTTACTGGGTTACCAATCGAATTTTTATAAGTAAGCTGGAAAACACGACTCACACATTTACAAGTTGTTGTCCAGAAAAAAACATTAAACGTGCGCTTAAGTTTAATAAAATTTGATCGGTAGAATGTTGAGTAAATAGATAAAAATCCAACAGTGTAGTCATCAGAAATAAAGGGAAAATGACCTTCGAGCATCAGCCATATGAGGAATCCGACCGCAAAAACCTATACCGAAGGGTAGGGTACACTACCGGGCGTTAGGATGCGCATGTGGTGCATCCTTGCGTCAGGTGCAGCAGCACGCGTTGCAAGTATGGCTCGAGGCCTAAGGTAGGTACTAAAACATTGTAATCGTTCGAGATTATCTTCGTCCCGTAAGAAACGACCACTAGACCGTACGAATTTCGTCCATTTACACTGCAAGTACAAATGCAATAAAAACTGCATAATTTTATCGACGAAACAGAAATAAATCGGAACTTCGATAAAAATTAAAGACAGTCAAATCTCAATAGACATATTACTTTGAACGTGTATGTATTTAAAGTTAAACAAGAAATAATAAATTTTGTCGATTCAAGATTATAATATTAACCCTCTGTAGTCGTGTGGCGACTGTGAGGCACTACGAAAAGTTGGCAAACAATTATTTAAATTTTGACATCACTATCGTTATATTTAAGAAATTCATAAAATTTTAACTGTTGTAAGGGCGAGTAACAGTAAAAAAAAGTCCATATGCATAAGGTGAAATAATTCATGAATTATGAATTGAATTGAATTCATGAATTCAAGAAATGCTTTGATTTTCTAGTTAAAACAGCTTCGAGTACAAAGGGTCAACACTAAACCTACCACGACGAATCAAATGAGCCTGTCCAGATCTTTATCTTACAATTATTGAAGTTATAAAATTGAAGAATTATCGCACAAATACCAAATTATCATTCAATTACAAGATTCTAATGATTAGATTGAATGAATAGTTGCCAAATGAGGATCAACAATAAAGTTAATGTATTTGCTAGATGTGCCACTAAGAATATATTTTAAGCAATTTATTAGTAGACCAGTGAATAGCCGTAAGTGTGATAAATTATAAAACAATAAAAATGGACCGTATTCTGAGGGTTAAACGAAAATAAGTTTCGATCATGTCTTTCACAATTTATACTTCATCTTTTTCATTTGTATTTCTATTCCAATTGTATTTCGTTCTTCAATATTTTACTCTATTGTTGTCTGTTCTTCGAGCAAAGAATTTATTAAACTTCTTATTCTAAACACTGTCTGTCGTGGTTTTGCCTCTGTTTAAATAAAGTGGACCCAGTAGTCCTCTAATAATGTTGGGCACTGAGGGACGCTACACAATATGACCGATGCAGCTATGCTTACGGGTTGACCATGAAAGATTCACCGTATACATGACTATTTTGATAATTTGGGTCACGATGAACTCAGGTACTGCCGATAATCTAAAACTCTGTGAACGTAAACAACCAATCAATTTCGTCCTTCGCGAACGGATTTCGAACTCGAACACCTGCGGCCCGCAGATCGCAAGAGAAAACTAGTTTAAATGGAGCAAAAAATGGTCCGGGGAAAAAGTAGCACGGAGAGGAAGCATAAGTTTACACGGAAACGATTTCAGTGGAACAACCGGAGAGGCTTTCTACGGGGGTAGACTGTCGACGAGAGGATGACTTTTAACTGTCCGACCGAACCCTCTCCTTTCCATCCGTGTCCTGAAAACTGTGTAGTTAAATGGCGAACGGGGTGGGGAATGGTAAAAAAGCAGTGGAGCAGGTGCAAAATATCCGCGCAGACAGTTTTATGTCGGAAATAGAAGAGCAAGAGTTCCGTTCGGCTCGCCGATGACTCACGAGGCTGAGTTTCATCCTGAGAAGAGAGAGTCCTTGACCAGGGTTTCGCTCTCGTATAGGAATTAGTGATAATTATATGGGGCTAGCACCTGCACGCACCTGCAAAAACCTGGGACGCCCTATTCGCCTATTGCTTCTTCTCTGTGAACGTGCGGCGGTCAGCCACGGCGACGATGAGTCAGGGAGTGAAAGAGAGAGGCTTAGAAACGTGTAACGTCGTTCTAATCTGTTCTATTGGCTCGTCGTGAGGCAAAGTGGGTGCTAATTACCTGGTTGTGGGTCTACATGCAAATCAAAAATTTTCTATGACGATTGCAAGAAACGAGAACCGAGCAAAAGTTTGTTTCGATGACTCGCGAAAGTAGAGGAAGAAGCGGAAAAATGCAAAGAGATTGAGGAACCTGTAATATTTCTCTGTGGGACAATTTTTTTACAAAATTAAACTAACTTAACGTTAGACTTATGGAACGAAGCAGTCAAATGGTAACGATCTGCTCCACATTTTTGGATTATCTAGGAGTACCACAGAAATCGATTTTCACGGAAGTATGGCTGGAAATAGGTTTTGCCTTTATATGTCCCTTCAACTTTTATTGTGGAGAGTTTTCAAGCATTGTTTTTCAGTGAACGACACACTATAAATACATAGCTCCGTTTTCATTTTAAAAGTTCTAATAAAAGTTGTTAACTGCAGTTGTTATAACGTCTTCGTCACTAAAAATGTTACAAAAGAAAAGACAATTTATATCTTTTATACTGCTACATTTACTTCAATGCTTAAATATTATTTACAAAAGAATAAACTTCGATTTTCGAAGTTAGACTTTGTATAAAAATCTTCATTGCGAGTCTACCTCGGCAAGGTATTAACATGGTAATTTCAATGACTTCGAAGTAAGTTTCGATTGTTCAATTTGTCAGTCGAGCGCTTCCCTCGCAAAAGCACGCTTCTTCATAGAACGATGATGCGAGTCAAGATTTTCTGAAGATCGAACGTGACCCAGGCTGGATACTTCCGTATTTCGAAAGGTGCAGTTAAAACTGCTTATACACGCCAGTTCAGGAAAGGATAAGATCGAGAAAAGTTCGGTTTAAACCGAAGTTCCGTGAAAGAGAGACATACCATCGGCGCGAAACAAATAGAATCGCGCACGATAATCCGATTAAAATCGCGGAGAAATAGCAGGAAGCAGAAAGAAACGCTGAACTGCGGAGAATATCGGGAATTTGATGCAAGGGCGGGGCATTAATGACAGTGCACATCTGTTACCGTTTCAGCTACTAATTTCCGTTTTCTGTCCAGATGGGCCGTGCTCGTTAACCACGATTTCGTTTGAATGAAGCCATTTCGCTAAACAGCGAGCCGCATAAAACAGATGAGATAAGCAGTTGCAAGCAAACGAGCACTGCAATCTTCGACTCGCCGTTCTAACGGGTTAACTTAGAATCGGAAGTTTCATAAACACCGCTCCAGATAGCCAAGAATTCGCCGAAATCGGAGCGACAACGTTATTCCTGTTATTCATCACCAGCTGCAGTTTCTTTAGTTAGGTTTACATTACTATTATCGCTTATTATATTAGATGCAAGGGACAGTTCCATTGATTCTTTCCTTCTTATAAATTCAAATTCGTTTATTTATATGATTCACTGAAGTTGTTTGGCGATCTCGTAGCTCGTACGTCTGTTCTCAGTCATGGTTCGTAAAACGCGAATATCAAATTTATTTATTTCTGAGCGTAAGGACTCAGTTTTTCGAAATAATTCGTTTCAGCTGTGCTGAACTTCTAATATTAAATGCTACCAACACTCAAATCAGTAAATATTGACTATTCGTTAATAAATTAAACCCCACGAGAAATATTTGCCACACGTTTCGAATATAATAAACATGTTTTCTTCATTCATTTTATAAATTAATTTAATTACTCGTATAATTTTATTATTATTAAACCATAAAGAACCGTCCGTTCTTTATGGTTTAATAATAATAAGACTTCTTCGCCATAATTCACGCAGATTCACTTCCTCGAATTTGTATCCGACAAAAATGCATAAACATCCGCATTCCAATTACCGTACAATGTTACCACGTCGAAACGGTGGATGTTCATTCAAGCTTCAAAATTTATATATTCGTTTATTCGTGTTGAGGGCTTCGCCGAACAGTTCCGTACCTATTCATACATGATTCCCGACCGGTTATTTACGGGCCGAAAGATTTCCGAATCTGCGATCGTTAAAAAATTCGGAGGAGGGCGCGTGGGCGTGAAAACGGCCCGCTGTTTCGGCTGGATGTATTATTTACACACGTCGAAAACGGCACGTTCGTAAATTTCAACAGTAATGCCACGTTTACGACTCAATACCGGGAACAAATTCCGGACCTCCAGAAATCGTATCGACGATGCTCGACGGGGAAGAAAAATTCGCGTTGGTTAGCCTCCCGCGATTCCTTTTACGTGCCACCCACCTGCTTCTGAATTCCATTTTACGCTTAAATTCGCTAGCCCCGAAGTGGCCGACTCGGTTCCTGGACATTCGCGAAATTAAACGACGGGTTTACGAGTCCGCGTTCCTACCGAATATCCGAATCGAAAAAGTTTTGCGACTCGTTCGGTCCCCGACGTTGTTACTTTCGTTGTGTCGTGAACTTGCAGATATTTACAAAAATACGCAGCTTTGATCGTAAAAGGAAGTTCGTAAAAAGGTACAGAATTGACCAGAAATATTTTCTTACTGCTCCGAAGCATTGGCAAGTTACACGAGTTTTATCCTCCTTCGATTTTAAACTTCGATTCCTCTTCAGTGCTCTTTTCGGTCAGCTCGTTTTGCTGTTTACCCAAACTGTTTGGTTTTGTTATTGATGCATTGTTTCAAGTAAGGAATGGATTTTTATTACGTTTCATCGTTATCGTTTACGGTACTATCGTTGAAGAGAAAACACTCTTTTACGGTTTTCAGTAAAGCAGCCTGTGTTCTATATATTCTAAGAAGTATACACTTTTTTACTGCCCTGTAACAAAATGGCGGCGTTCGTACCTTCCGAGGATCATATTTATAGAGATATTTATGGAGATGTATCAAAGTTCAACAAGTGTCAACGTTGATTCAGGATAACTAAATAAATTTAAATTTATAAATTTAACAATATTTATACTAAATCTCAGAAATTCTAATAAAATTATATATATTAACCCTTTTAGTGCCAGAGGCTGATATATTGGCCCTTGCTGCACTGGCGAAAAGTGCCAGAGCCGATATATCGGCCCCCTCCTTGTAGCGCTTTACTATTCGCATTGCGAAAGAAATCTATCTCAAAATAAATTTATAATACGTTATAAATGGTCTAATTTCATTACGAGTTTAACTTTCCCTTATATTCTATGCCAGTTGATGTTGAGACTGCTTATTTATACGCGAGAGCGATACGGTAGAAATTCAACACGGATGTCGTCGTTGGACCCTTATCGGAACATGTCGACAGCTCATTGAATTCTTATTGATAAACAAAATAAGATCGCATTGACGCAGCGAGACGTAGGACCAGTTAGTTTTTACTTGATCGTTGTCGTGAGCAGTACATTTCGTCGCAGTAACAATTCGAAAAGCGCCAATTTTGTTATTGCCGTTGTTTTCCACTTTTGTGAAACATTTTTATTTTTGACAAACCTATAATTATCAACACACGATTTCTAAAATTTTGCCACCAACCTTTTATAAAAAATACACCGTCATGGATGAAGCCGAATTAGTCCGAATACTTGACCATATGGATGTAGCACATAGTGACGATGGTGAAATTGTGGCACCAAGTAGTATATTGTATATAGTATATTGTATATAGTATATTGGAAATGCAAAATATATACTTTGTAATAAAAGGTCTATATAAAGTTATGATAAAAAGATGACTTTTCGTATGTGCAATTACGTTTTGAAAGAGAGAACTCAATTTTTCTTTTCTTTATGATCACTTATAGCTTTGTTATTTATGTAATTTTCAATGAATATAGAAAAATTAGCGTCACTGTTTTATTCTCTATTTCGTTCTTAATACACTGCTTTTTGAATTATGTAAATATTGCTTTTCGTTTGATTTTTATAATATCATTATCATTATATCATATAAGTATCAGCATAATATCAGTTATTCCGTTTGTTTAAAAGGTAAGACCAGGTTTGGCTTCGGTTCCGGGGCATGCGACGAGGCGCGCGAGGGCTCTCGAGCGATCGCGAGCGAGCGGCGATAGATCGATAAAAGGTTCTCGCGTGCGTTTCAAGCGGGCGTGATAGGCCGCCGCGGTAGAAGGAGAAGAAGAAAGTTGTTACGACAACGTTGTAACCGGCACTTTAGATCAAATCTCTTTCACGGCCACGGCCGTCTCGTTATTTAATGTTACTACGCGAAGAGCCCCGCTTCTCCGGGTCCGGCTTTATTGTTTCACGTCGTTCTGTCGGCGTTGGCAGCGCGAACGGCCGCAATAAATCAGAATAACGACTACGCCTGCTGCCAAAACCCATTCGAATTCAATCCAACGTATCGTCCCCGGAGATCTTCGCGTTTTCTGATGCGGAGGCGATCCGTTACAAACTACTCCGGTCCATCTCGCGATCGTACGTCAAAGCACCCGCCCTTTCGATTCGCTGCGCAAGGACTGTTTTTCTTTATTGTTACGTCACTGTTTCCACGGATGAACTTCCCAATTTTCACTATCGAACCACTCAAAATTACCAATTTTTCATTTCTCATTGTACTAGTACAGAAATTCTGAAGATACTTTTACGTGAAATTGTTGAATTCGTTAGATCATGCGTGCGTTGCAACGGTAGCTGCACCAAATGCCACCGAACGTACGCTTGCAAGTGTAACGTACGGAGTTTTCTCCGACGTATTTTCTTGCTCTTCCCGAGATTGTACGCCAGCTGGCCCCATACGGTGGGTCCGTTTATTGTAAGTCTGACGCACCGAAGGGGTTACTCAGACGAGTTTCCCGGAGACCACGGCACATGTGGCCACCCCTACTACCAATTCTTTCCCACGAATTTTTGGAAACCACCGCACATACGGCCACCCCCACTACCGATTTTTGAGGAAAATCCGGGTATATAAAGGGCTCGGACGGACCCAGAAATCGGGACTAGTTTCACGTCAACCTTCGACTAGAAACGTTATAGCAAGATCGAGTTAAATTCTCTTTCGAGCAGAAGTAAACCGAGTACGTATTGTAACGAGGTTAAGCAGCCCCCCGTACACTCAGTGCGACAAACTGAGAGCTGGACTTAGCGTCTACGCAACACACACACTCACTTACACAATTGTATAGAACTTAGCTTGTAATATACTATCTTTTACCAGTCTTTGTTTCTCAATTCAATTGTTCCACCTCCTAATTCATAACTAGTAGTTGGTAAAACCCACGAGGATACATCTTTGCCGCTCGATGTGTATCTTCATTTAAATTCATAAAGTTACGAGGCAACCAAAAACCTTTTCAACCCTATCCCTATATACCTAATGTGGCGACCCGGTTCTGAAAGACGTTTCGGTTAGTCCACGACTCTCCTACCATACACCTAATGTGGCGACCTGGTTCTGAAAGACATTTCGGTTAGTCCACGACTCTCCTACCAAACCAATGTGGCGACCCGGTTCTGAAAGACGTTTCGGTTAGTCCACGAACATCCTAAACCTAATGTGGCGACCCGGTTCTGAAAGACGTTTCGGTTAGTCCACGACTATCCTACCAAACCTAATGTGGCGACCCGTTTCTGAAAGACGTTTCGGTTAGTCCACGACTCCCTACTCATATATTCCTCAAAGACATAATAAACCTCCGGCCACGCAAAGCCGCATGGCCCTCGGCTCGTAACACAAGTTTTATAAATTGTCTGCGAATTTTACGCATTTACAAAAGATATATTAGAAGGTAGAATTTAAAATGGAAAAGGTTATGAATAGAATTTAAGAATATTGACGCTCCATTTTCATCTGATTGAAATCGTTGAAAACGGAATGAAGTGTGTATTTGGATTCAATTATATACAATCGATGCAGAGAATTTTTCTGCTGCATAAAAATCTACGATCCATTTATAAGAAAGTTGAAATACTCCGTTTCAGCTGTGCTGGACTTCTAGTATTAAATGTTATCAACACACCATTTAAAATTTTCATGTGTCTGGTCTCGAATCAGTAAATATTAACTATTCATTCGTAGAATAAAAATAGACGTACTTAACATTGAAATTAGTTTCAAATTGCTCGCAAAACGTGGCAATAAACTGTTCGTTTTCTACAAAGTAAGTCAAATTACAAGCTTAAGTCCGTCAAAAAAATTGTAGCACACAGAAATTAAAATTCGAATAGCTTTTTGTACAGTAACAAGGCTGACAAAGGATTAACCCTTTGCACTCCAACCATTTTTAATTCCAAAATCGCGACACTTTTTGACCTAGACTAGTTCCACTACACATGGTTCCTATTTTGTCGTACATATAAAGTTAATTACAGCAATTCTTACGTGTAACGCTTGAATTTTTACCGATTTATTAAATGCAAACATAGTGATGTAAAAATTATTTTGAAAAATTGTTTGACATCTTTGAGTGTCTCCTGAGAGCAGCCATTGAAGTACTAAGGGTTAATATATATCGCAAAGTGAGAACTCATTTATAAATTCCAAATCGTCGAAATAATATCCGAGATAATATAAACTCATTTATAGAAGATCAACCCTCTGCGAATAAAATGAAAGAATACGCAGGAGAGTTGCTTCAGCTTTTTGTATTGTAGCAACAACAGCAATCTTCGCCGTCGAGTTTTTCAATAATGAAATCGAAGCGAAACGATGATTTAACGCTAAACCTACCGAGCATTAAAATTGACTGGTGTACATAGTCTTATAGAAATGCCAAGATTTAATCTATTTCGATTATTTGCAATTTGTATTGCAAAGGATAATTGACACAGAGAACTATTGAATCGATTCCTATGAAGGCAATTTTATAACTTCAATAACTGTAAAATAAAAATTCTAAAAAGGGTCATTTCACTCGCTGTGGTAGATTTATTGTTAGTGCTAAGTCAGCCAGAATTAAAATTGACTGGTGCATATTGTTTTATCAGAGTGGCAAGATTTAATTTATCTAGTTTTTGTTACCATTTTTATTACAACACACGAGTCAGTGAAGAAATCGATTGAATCTATTCCGGTGAGGGCAATTTTATAACTTCAACAATGGTAAAATAAACATTTTGAGAAGGGTCGTTTGACCCGCTGCGATAAGTTTAGCGTTAAACTTGTCCTGAATTTCGCCTGAATTACATTAATAAATTTCATTAATTTACTACTCACCTTTCAGCTGCGTCGACTCGATAGCGAACATGTTCAAAGCCAGAAGCTGAAGAAGTCGCGTCCCTGGAAGCGGTAGCGGCGAGTGTTGCAGCAACGCTCTGAACTCTTTCAGCATTTGAACCCCTGCCTCCTGGAACGTCTCCATTCTGAAACAAATCGATATCTCGATAACGTTTACCGCACCATCTTGATCTCGACGCTGAAAGTTTTCTAGTGCGAAATGATCGTCCACGCGACAGTCGCGGGATTTATTCGATCACTAAAATAGTATCGCAAACTCCGTCGAGTTGGCTGACAGACGATCCAGTGGGCCGGAAGGGAGAATGAATAAGTGACAAGACAGCCGTGGCACGTATCAGTCACTCGACGAGATCCTGCATATTTTAAGCATTTCGGTCTGGATAAGGACGTCGACCTCAAAGTTTGCGGAACAACGGATAAATTTGAAGAATTCAATTTTTTAGCGATTTTAATCGGTGACCACCATTTTTAAAAACACCGGTGCATAATTTTATGCTGTGTCCATATCGAAACTGCTTCGAGTGATTTTACGTTGCCCCTTGTTACTTTCTTTTTCTCTTATTCGGTGAAAGCGATAACTTTTTTAAGACGTTTACAACTTCCACTAAAATTTGCTCGTTATCGCTTCAGTTTGGACACAAATGAAATTGTAATTTAATTCTGCGACGTAACTGTTTATTGTTTCTGCTAATTATTTACGAAATCATTAAAAAAAAATTGCAGGTACAGGCGTTACGTAAAAATAATTCGTTCAAAAATTAAGTGGTTTGCTTCAATATGTTTCTCAAAACAGTAATATTTTAGCAAAATGAAACATTCGAACCAAGTTTGTATGTACGATTGCATAAAACTTTATTCGCTGAATCTAAAAAATTTTATCCGCAATAAATGCAATGATACTTCTATTCTTCATAAAAAGAAATCTCAAAGCAATGACTGCAGCAGTTTCGCGTAATTATGTATAATTAGATAATTTCGTTTGCTAGAAACCGCCGTATATTTAAAAACTATTGCTCGTTAACGTATGAAAATTATTCTTTTGTGCCGCAACAGTGAACATGGGCGAGAAACCGTAAATTGAGAGAACATAATGGCCTCGGTTCAGGTCTTAGAAAATGAATATCTGATAAAATTCGTTAGCTTCATTTGCAAAAAATGATTGGTCTATTTTAATTTATAGATCTCCAACGATGGTAGAATCGATATCTTCTACTATTCTAAAGTGTAGATTTCAAATAATACTAAAATCAATATATTATTCTAATTTATGGAATCCTCTTCGATATCATGAATTCGGTCAAGCATTTTTAACCGTTTGAGTCTCAGGGGGTATTGAAAAAACACTGTCGAAAAATCCCAAACAGCGCAACCGCGCTTCTCTAAATGAGTATGAAAAGACCCAAGCAGCGCGATGGCGCTTGTTTTATTCTATGTCGAGAAATACCAAGCGGCGTGATAGCGCTTTGTTGTAATCTATTATTGCATTATTATAG
The DNA here is from genome assembly GCA_028453745.1 of Agapostemon virescens. Lineage (NCBI taxonomy): Eukaryota > Metazoa > Arthropoda > Insecta > Hymenoptera > Halictidae > Agapostemon > Agapostemon virescens. The sequence continues at coordinate 12,761,079 of CM052085.1, forward strand.
TACTATTCTACCTATTGTGAAACGTACTATTTACATTAAAAGGAGCTGTGTGATGTACTTGCGTCAGTAAATATGAACGCGCGACTTCGAAAATCGGTAACGCGCACCGTCAGTTGTCCACAATGCTCGAAATGTGCTGGGTTTTCTCGACACAAAATCGATTACGGACTCAAACGGTTAAATTAAAATTTTTCGGTCAACACCGAAAGGGTTAGACCACTAAACTAACGGAATACAAAGGCTCAAATGTAACGATTAACTACTCAAAAATTCATTGAAGTATACAAAACTGAAGTAAAGTTTCAAATTTTTATTTGTCGTCGAGTCGTTTCGTCCCACTGTGCACAATACGAAAACCTGTCTCCGCGGTGCAAATCTTCGCGAAAAGGAAAACACTCGTCGGCGCTTTTGAACCGCCTCCGGTATCCGTTGCAAACATTTTTGATGCTTGTTCTCGCCGCTTCAGAACGATTCGAGCTGCATTCTGCCATGTCTGAATCGAGTTCAGATGTATCAGATGTTGTAAATTAAAACAAACAAACTCATATCTTCTGCGTGCGGAGACTCCGTGACGTTACAGTTTGGAACTTGCATTTCTTCCCGTGATCTCGAGTCGCCTGCGTGGTGACGAACTGGCGTTAAGATGCACAGAATGCGTAAAAAAATGTGTAAAAAAAATGCTGGATCATGAGAAAGATCCAGAATTCTACCACAAATGTCGCAACATGTTGGAAACCATTATTTTTGTCTCCTTAAATACAAACATTCGTTTCGAGATCGATAATACATAGCATGTAGACGAAATCTGAATTAGCTTTAATAATTTCGTAGTTTATTCTTCCTTTATCCTTTCATAGAACGAAAATTAAATAATCGTAAATATGCAGGCATACAAGTACGAATAAGAAAAGATTTGCAACCATTGATACATAGATCCGCGGTCGCTATAACACAGCAGGAAATAAAAAAGCAGACAAGGCCACTGGAAATATCAAGAAATTTATCAGGAATAAATAATTGAAAAATCGCAACAAAAGAACCATCATGAACTTTGCCAAATAGCAGTGCACCATTACTTTCTAACAGCAATCATAAACTATGAATGTACAAAGATCGCCGGTATAGTTATCACATTATTTATTCTAACTCCTTAACGAATACGAATGATACAAATTGAAGAATAAAATGAACGTTTCATGTTGACGAAAAATAGACAATACATAAAACTTCCATAATTCCATTAAGATTTTCTAGGCCCTTAGATAAAAGGTTTATCCTTTTAACAAATTCGGTACCGAACGAAACAGTCATTCAGTAACAAAATGTGATACCGAGGAAAAAACCTCGAGGAACGATTCACGGTGTAATAAAGAAAATTTGGCTAATTGTGGGAGTCATCGCAAAAGGGATGTCCCGTTTAAAAGGTAGCTCGACCGGCATGTCGGTCCCGTGTTCGCGTAATTAGCCATAACTCTCGTTATCAATGGTCCTGACTTATCAGGACCCGCCCAATAACGCCATCATTTTCTTCAGATCGACACTAGCCAATAAATCGCGACTGCTTGTCGAAGAGCGGCCGGTAACGAGGCGGACGGGGAGTCGCGGCCCACTTTAATTAGAGTATCCAATTATTTATTTGCGAATTCCTCGATAAGACGGGTGCGTGGCGCTCGGTGAAAACATCCCGGCCGGTCGACGGGGAATGCGCCCGGCGTATGGGGTTTTAATTAACCAACGACGCCGTTTTTCCGGCAGGGGGAAAATTTATTTCGCGAGTAACGGTTCCTCGCGGGATCGGCCTGTTCCTTGCGCGGGAACCTCGCAATTACGATAATTTTAATTGGAAGACAGACTTAATATTACGACGTGCCGGTCGCCCGGCAAATCAGCTCGATAGGCTCTTCACCTAATTGGATGAATTGTTCGAGCCAACCGAATCAACCGATTCGGTGTACAATCTACGCCGACGGTATCCGCCGATCAATTTTTTCTTGGTCGCTCCTTTTCGCAATTACGCTTCTTCTAGGTAAATTAATCGATCTCGACAAACGAGTGGGGCGCCAATAGAACAACGATCTGCCTTCCACTAGAACGTCTCGTAGCATAGTCAGTCCATATATACTGCCAATTTTATGTGTTCCTGACAAGAAGATGTATTCCTCTTAATTGTAATAACGGCAGTTTACAAATGCGTTTAAAGTTTTTTAAAATTAGAACGGCTGAGCTCTAAACTATATGTATATACACTGTTTTATAATAATAACAAAGTTGTATTTATTCAAATTTTGTTCAACTGTTATGTTAATGTATGTTCTAATAGAACAGTTTACTTAAAAATGTTTTGCGGAAATATTCTTATAACTTCAATAACTGTGAAAGAAGAAATCAGTAACAAGTCATTTTCACCCTTGCGATAGTTCCAGTGTTGAAAAAGCAATTTCAGAGTGAAAAATTTGAAAAATATTCATAGTCATATATGTGATTAGGTAGAATAGTCATACATTTTGTCATAATTCTTTGTTGATTAGAACGGAAGTAGACGATAATGCATTCATCCTGAAACTACTCTTATTGTAAGGATAACAACTTGATCGTGGGCGTCATCAAGATCAAATCATCAAATTTTGCTAGAAGCCACAGATATCTATCTGGTTCAGCCCCCCGAAGAACACGCTAGGAGACTTGCATTTGGATGAACGTCTGCAGTCCAACCATTGTTCTCACATTTTTAGAATGCATTACACCCTATATACTGTGAAATGCGATCAATGAGAAGTTTGTATATTACTATTCCAATGTTTGTTTAAGGAGACAAAGGCGAACCGAAATGATAAATAGTTTTCGCCGAACCTTTGACGAATTGACTTGTAAAACGGATTTCTGTTGAATAAATTAGTTAAATCACCTACAACTTCAGAAGTGGGATAAAGCGTGAAATTTAGAATTTTTGTTCGCAGCTATCGGTATTAGACAATTTGAAGAATCTTGATTTTCGTTTTGGTATTTTGTGCGTGTCATGGCGGAAAATAAAGGAAATTTTTATAATTTAACGATCGTGGAACTCAAAGAACTTCTTAGATCCAGAGAATGTGCTGTTTCCGGCACAAAGGCTGAATTAATTGCTCGATTAATTGCTGTTGACCCGAACATTGGGGAAACTATTCGGGAACGTGCTGATAATGTCGATTTTGAAGATGTCCAGGCCCTACGGATAATATGTCTTTAGAAACCAAAGAAATAGAGATTCTTCGTCGTGAGCGTGATCTTTACAGCGTGAATTGGATTTACAGCAAAGAGAGACATTTGACTTCAAGGTCCGCGGAAAGTAATGTTACAGCCAGATCCACAACCAATGTTCGAACTATTGATGATTTGTTGTGTGAATTCTCGGGCACAGAAAACACATTCCGAATTTAGAGACAGCAGGTCGAACGACTTAGAAGTATGTATAATTTGGATGATTGTGCGACATTGACGATTATTATGTTGCGCCTTCGTGGCAAGGCTTTGAGATGGTTTCATGCGAAAGCTAGTTTACTGGAATTGTCCGCGTCGGCTTTGTTAGAAGAGATACGGAAGATATTCAATCATCGGGTGGATAAATTAGTCGCAAGAAGACAGTTTGAAAAACGCGTCTAGCAGAGGAATGAGTCGTTTACGGATTATTTTCATGATAAAATTACATTGACGAACAAAATTTCAATTGATCCAGAAAAACTGGTAGATTTGTTAATCGAAGGAGTACCGGAGCCACAACTCAGGGATCAGGCGCGTATGCAACGATTGGAAACGACGGACGATCTTCTCGACGCATTTCGAAAGGTGTCTTTGAGGGGCCGTCGGGAGTTTAGGGATCTCCAGCGATTGACGTCGCCGGAAAAGTTAATTGCAACAAAGGACTTCGCACAAGGAAAGGTTGCACGGTGTTTCAATTGCGACGAGGCGGGACATTGGAAGAAAGACTGCACGAGGCCGAAGCGAGAATGGGGTTCTTGTTTCATGTGCGGAGAAAAGTCGCACCGAGCGAAGGACTGCCCACAGATGCGACGGCAACAGCAAGTAGCTGTATCAACCTCAACTTCGACGGCATCACCAGAGATATCAGCGCACTTGGTTCAGCTTCACCGTCCGGAAGCTCCGTTTGTTGTACCGATTACCTGTACAGCTCAGGACGACAATGGAGCTTCATGCAACGTATGTATAGTTGCGATTTTAGGTTCAGGCTCACCCATTAGTTTGATTCGAAGAAGTTGTTTGCCGAGTTATTTTAATTTCGAGCGATCGGTGAATAATTTATTTTACGGTATAAATTATTGTCCCGTTGATATTGTAGGAACGTTTGCGACGGAAGTCTGTGTTAACGAAGCGCGTGAACCGAGTACATTTTTCGTGGTACCAGATACGACGATGTCATATTTTGCTTTTTTAGGAAGAGATTTCATTCGGTCTCCGGTAATTGAAATATCATTGGAAAATTTTGTGTAGATTAAAGCCAAGGACATTAGACATCGAGATTTCGATACAGAAGCATTTACTGATCAGATTTTTCAAATTGAATATGTTAAAAATCCAACTTCTGTGAGCCATCAATTGAACGTAGATCCTAAATTACATATTGTTGTAGTTAAAAAGTTAAAAGAAATTAATTTTAACAGTAGTGTTCAGTCTGACGGCAATGAGCAACACCCGTGTTCTGTTGAAGCTGTTATTTCTTTAAAATCTGAACAGCCTATTAGTTTTCGGCCGCGTCGTTTATCGTTCACGGATACAACAAAATTACGGGAAATCCTTGATAATTTGTTAAAGGAGGGTATTATTAGGCCAAACAATTCTCCTTATGCTAGTCCAATTGTTTTGATTAGGAAAAAGAATAGGGAAATTCGCCTGTGCGTCAACTATCGGGAAATAAATAAACATACAGTTCGAGACAATTTTCCAGTTCCGCTAATAGCTGATTGTTTGGATCCGTTGAGAGACAAAAAATACTTCACGAAATTGGATTTAAAAAATGGATTTCACCCTGTTAAAGTAGCAGAATCGTCTATTAAATATATGGCTTTTATAACACCACCAAGTCATTATGAGTATGATAAAATGCCGTTTGGACTAACCAATGCGCCTCGTATTTTTCAAAAATATTTAAGTGAAATTTTTAACGATTTACTTAAGCAAAATAAACTTTTACTTTATTTCGACGATGTTTTAGTGGCTACACAAACGATTGACGAACACTTAGACATTTTGCGGGAAATATTTCATTTAGCTAGGCAATTTAATTTACAGTTTATTTGCGTTGCGTGTATTATTATTTATTATTATCATTATTATTGTTATTATTATTATTTTCAACTGAAATGAGAATTTTTTGTTTCCTAAAAGTGTAATTTTTAGAAACAAAATTGAGAATCTTTGGTGACCGAGGACGGTCACCTTTGTCAGGATCGGCCGAACTGTAGAATGCGTTACACCCTGTATACTGTGAAATGCGATCAATGAGAAGTTTGTATATTACTATTCCAATGTTTGTTTAAGGAGACAAAAGCGAACCGAAATGATGAACAGTTTTCGTCGAACCTTTGACGAATTGACTTGTAAAATTGATTTCTATTGAATAAATTAGTTAAATCACCTACACATTCGATCAGGATGATCTAATGAAAGATGGTGGTCAGAGTCTAGAGTTGGAAGATGGATCGCGTTACAAAATCCCTAGGTCGAAAAGCCCAGGGTAAGGGTTAGAATCGGTTTAATAGAGCACCTTTATTTAAAAAGACTACACTAACTATCGTAAAAGATACTTGTACACTGTATTTTCAAAGAATTCTTTTATCGCATTATACCGGAAGTCAGCAGCATCTCTTGTCACAAAAATTCCCGAATCGACCAGAATTTTTCTACAAACCACAGATAACTGTCTGCGTCGGACCCTGGGGAACACGCTGATCCACGACGATTTGAATTTGAATGAGCGTCTGCAATCCAGCCAGTGCGCTCGCGTCCGATCGGGATGATCTAATGAAAGATGGTGGATAGAGTCTAGGGTTGGAAGATGGATCGCGTTACAAATTCCCTAGATCGCAAGCCCAAGGGAGGCAGTAGCACCGGTTTAGTGGAGCACGGCGCCACGAAGAGGATAGATCGGGGTTATGGGAAAGATAGCGTCTTGGTACGTGAGATCTCGGGTCCATGTTTACGAGAGGATGCCTGTTTAGTGGGTCTCACGGGAGCAGCCGGCGTTCTCCTTTATCATTCGGCCTGAACGAATCGTGATTAACGCCGACTTAGGGACGATTAATTCCTTCGGGCTCGATCCCGAGCTCGCGAGATTCATCAAAACCGAGAGAATATCAGGTACACCAGATGCGTATACATGTATATCTCTGTGAACGATATCGTGGTATGTTAATACCCAGGCAGGTAAACGCTATTTTTCTTCGGCCAGGAAGTGAACAGACGGGGTTCAGACACCCATCCGGGTCTGTTTCGTTCTTATTTATCCATGGTGTTCCATGCTCGGTGCAACGAAAACACGGAAACGGTAATTGGCTGATCACATGTTGGGAACTTTTGCGGCGAGAACGCAGTCTTGCGCGGCAAAAATGGACGATACGAGTGAGACTACAAGTGTAACCTTTGCGTGTGCTTTAAATGATATCTTCGTCTAGCCACCTGCGTTGAATTATCATTAGAATTCCATTTTTGAAAATTTAGATACAACTATTCTTCTTTGTTTCATGACGAAGAAAGAAGGAAATATAATGGAAAACGAACGCTGATTATAAAATAGTAAACTCCACTCCACTTGAGTGCAAAGTATCAATATTATAATCTTGAATAAACAAAATTTATTATTTCTTATTCGGCTTTAAATACATACATACTGAAAATAGAATGTCTATTGAAATTTCACTATGAATGTAAATCTATAATATTTTATCGAAGTTACGATTCATTAAGGATTAATACGATTCTACAGTTTTAAGTAATTTTTAACTTACAAGCGAATATAGTTTTTGCAAAACGGAGTTATGCAGAGTACAAAATTAATATCTTCTAACCGACTATTATTAATGGACTCTTCGTCGGGTAATTAACTTACGGATGCTTCACAAGGTTTCAATTTTACTCCGTAGACTGAAATATCTACACGCGAAATGCATAAAAACAGATTAATGCGCGGAAGAGGGAGATTATTTAAATTTTACGGTTAAAGAACGATTAAAATTTTAATTTGCGGACCGTTTGAATGTTATTTACTCAAATATAAAGTCACAGCGAACGAAAGATTTCGCGATAAATGCATATTTGATTAGTGTACAGCGGTGAAATAATAAAAGTTGACATATCTAAGCGGTAATTATGTCGATTAAATTTAAGGATCGCGTTCTCAGACATCGGATAATCAAGGGAGCATCAAAGCCGCTTCGCTATTCACCGTTCGTTATCCTAACGATAATAATTGCCAGGCGATTTCGTTAATATTCGTTAGCGGAGCCGATGATAATCCCATTATTATTTCAAGAATAATAAAACCGTCGTAGCTCCTGTAATCGTAATAATAGTCCTCGAGCGGCGCATTAATGCAAGTAATTTATGGTCTTATCAACGGCTGCGAAGCAACTCGAACGGAAGCATGTGATTCATAATTCTAACGAGGGATCATTGGAATTATCAACAAGAACAACACTGGAAATGCGGAAACGTGCTCGGCCGATCACGTCAGTACTCCCAGTAGCGAAAGAAATTTATCGCAAAACAACGAATCCGAACCATTTGGATCATTTTCGTTCATCAACATCTAATTCGCATTTATATCTATTAATTATACGCACCTGCAATTTCTTAAACTTCTTGAACGTTACCTTCGCTACGATTAAAACAGCGGTAAAACAAGAATTTGTTTAACCGACCACAAAAGTTGAAATTTTCATTCTATCAATTAAAGTTTCATTCGAGTTTTTCGAATTTGAACCATGATTTAAACTGAATCTTAATATTTCATCCGCTTGTTCGTCAAAATGAAGAAACGTATAGGTTGTTTACTTCTACGCAGATACCAAACATTTTATTTCAACACTAAACCTACTGTTTCACAGTGGGTGAAACAGCCCTTTCTAAATTTTTTATTGCACTATTATTGAAATTATAAAATTGCCTTCATAAGTTTGATTCAATAGATTCCTTTGTTCAATAACATATTATTATGAAAATCGCAGATGTAGACATGAGTCAAACATACAGGGTGTCCCGGTTAAGTGAGTACAGCAGGATATCTCGGAAGGAATTGTAGTTATTAAAAATGTGTTCGTACAAAAGTTGTTTGGTAGGACGGGCTACATTATGTAGTAATAATTGTTTCTTTTGTGGATGGAGTAGTAGAGGAGATCTGAAGATCAATCTAATTTTCTTAAATGGAATTCTATATTTTTTTCTTCAGAAAGTAAAAGCTGGTACTAAGTCAAATCCAAAGATGTGCTATAATGTATTATTCTGAGTTCGCTAAAGGTAAATCGTTAGCTTATGTTTACGTTGTGCATCAGCTGACGACAAACAGCTAGCAACCGCTGCTGAGACAGCGGCCAGACCTAACCCAAACCTAACCCAGACCTTTATCGAACTCAGAATACTACATTATAGCACCTTTTTGGATTTGTCTTAGAGCCAGCTTTTACTTTCTAAAGAAAGAAATATAGCATTCCATTTAAGAAAATTAGATTGACCTTCAGATCTCCTCTACTACTCCACCCACAAAAAAACAATTATTACTACATGATGTAGCCAGTCCTATCAAACAACTTTTGTACGAACAGATTTTTAATAACTACAATTCCTTCAGAGATATTCTGCTGTACTCACTTAACCGGGACACCCTATCTATCAGATTGGTCGCCTTAGGATCATCAATCGCCACGTGAAGGGGGCTGTAATATCTAATCGTTAATAACAACATTACTAATTTTCAACATGTAGTATCTCGATATACAAATTTTGTTATTCGATAGCTTCTTAGCCCTTGTAGAAAATCAAATACTAAATAAGTTATACCTTGTCATTTTTATAAAACAATGCATACTAGTTCTTTTTAATGCTCGACAGGTTTAGTGCTAAAAACTATAGCGTTGATATCCAAAGAATAGGACCCAAAGCAATATCGCAAGATTTCTCCAACATGAAGCAAGAAACGCAGGAGGGAAAGAATCATAATTTTCGCTTCACAAAAATCGCTAAACGACGTAGATTATGTATAAGGGATACCCGTAAGTAATAAATTTTTTGCTTTTAGTTCTGCATCGATCGTTGAAAAAGAAACACGTATTCTTCTACAGTTTTCAGTAAAGCAGCCTGTATTCTAAATATTCTAAGAAGTATACAGTTTTCATTGCCCTGTAATAAAATGATGGCGTCCGTACCTTCCGAGAATCATATTCATCGTTGCACACTTTTTCATTTTCATGCGGGATTTAATGCAGCGGTAATAACAAAGAAAATTTGTGATATTTATAGAGATGCATTGAAGGTCAACAAGTGTCAACGTTGAATGTCCCTGGATTTCTACAGGGTGCGGCACCTAAAACAGGTCACCTGAATAACTCGCTTGCTTTTGAAGATAGAAAAAAAAGGATCAGACCAAACTTACTTGATAACGAGGGGCTCGTAATCTGATGTCATTAATTTTTTTATAGGTGGAGACGTCAAGGAGATATGAAGATCAACTCTATTTTTTTAAATGGAACGGTATGGTTTTTTATTTACATTCTGATAGTGTATTTCAAGACGAATACAATGACCTATTATGAAGGTCATTCAAGGTCACGCAAGGTCAACTGCAATAGAAAATAAAATGTCTCAAAGCACTCTTCAAATACTTTTGTGTCTTCTCTGGTTGTTGGCATACTGCTCTTCTAAGTATTGGTAAGGGTCGCAGAACATAAATAAACATACCATCACATTGTATGCTTACCTGTATCCAGAAATGTTATTAGTAGTTTGACTACCGACTAGAGTACGACTTCGAAATATTCAATCTGAGTGTTCAATTTTCAAGAATGCGTTACATAATAGCAGAGAAAGTGGAAATGGTTGTCATTTATGGTGAATGTCATAGAATTATAAGGGAAGCGGTACGTGTGTATGGTGAAAGATTTCCCGATCGTAATAGTAGACCTTCACTTTCTGTCTTTACGAACATTATAAAAAAGTTTCGAGAAACTGGAAATGTGAATAAGAAAAAACGCACTCGAGCCAAAAAAAACAACTGATGATGGAAACACGATAAACATTTTAGCAAGTGTAATACAAAATCCACATGTTGGTACGAGGCAACTTGAACGCGAGAGTGGCATCAGTCGACGAAGTATTTTGCGAATACTTAAAGTTAACAAATTTCACCCATTCCACATTTCACTACATCAACAATTAAGTGAAAATGACTTTCAAAAACGTTTACAGTTTTGCGAATGGGGCCTCAGTGTTCAAGGTCGACATTTTAAACACTTGAAGTAGCAGTGAATACGTACATAACATGTTACATGTAAATCGTCGTAGTGTTCGAAGAGTGCTTTGAGACATTTTATTTTCTATTGCAGTTCACCTTGCGTGACCTTGAATGACCTTCATAATAGGTCATTGTATTCGTCTTGAAATACACTATCAGAATGTAAATAAAAAACCATACCGTTCCATTTAAAAAAACAGAGTTGACCTTCATATCTCCTTGACGTCTCCACCTATAAAAAAATTAATGACATCAGATTACGAGCCCCTCGATATCAAGTAAGTTTCGTCTGATCCTTTTTTTTCTATCTTCAAAAGCAAGCGAGTTATTCAGGTGACCTGTTTTAGGTGCCACACCCTGTATAAGGAGGAGGTTGAAAATTTGCAGGAAAGATGGCAAACTGTATACGATAGGTTATAAACAAAACCATGAATTTACTACAAAGTTTGTTTTATATTTCAAAATAATTTATCACTTATAGGCACCCTTATACAATGGCTCACGAAAGTATTCGGACACCCTTTAAATCTAAATAACTTTTTCAAAATTGAGCCAAACGTTTTGACTTTTCTTGAGCAATTAGTTGCATTGATTTAACAAATGACATGCAAAATGAATTTTATAAATACTGGAATTGGTATGAATTACATGACTAATAAAACAGGAACTTTTTAAATATTTTTTATACGAGCTACGTACAAAAAAATTTTAAGACACATCTGGTAGATCTATGATACTTATACACATGCAGAAAAATTCAATGAAATCGATCGACATACATACGAGCTACATGCCATCGAAAATGGTGAAAATCGCAATTTTTCACGATTCTTGGTCAGTTTCTTCTTAAACTCCACAAATTCTGATATCTTTCTACGCGTGGCGTTTTTTCTGCGCCAATCGATTTCGATGAAATTGTCAGCATGCGTACAACTAACATAGTTCTCCAAGACGCATATTTTAAATTTTCATTACGAGTGGAAATAAAAATGTTTTAAAAAATGTCTGTTCTATTTTCCCACGTAATTTCTACCAATTAGAATTATTTCAAAATTATTTTTGCATATCATTTAGTAAATCAATGCTTCTGGTTGCACCAGAAAAGTCAAGTCGTTTGACTCAATTTTGAAAAAGTTATTTAGATTTAAAGAGTGTCCGAATACTTTCGTGAGTCACTGTATGTATGGCAAGTTAAAGAAAAATATAAATGCTTCAAAGATTCGTACAATCGTATTCCGCCGCTCGTTATAATCACTTTGACAGTCCCGAGCAATTAGAGGCATATTAGATTGCGAGAAATCTCACTTAGAGAATGTTACTTTTCTGAAATAAAGGGCTTCAACCTTGCAGAAGAGTTGTGCATGCTGACACATTGCAGCGAACGTGCAAGAGCAAGGTTCGTCTCTATAACTTCCACCGTTTTTCCCGTCAACGCAGAACACTACCTTCGTCATTACTCTTCGATTTTCAACATAGTCGACGAACTGCAACGTGTACGCAACACTGTGCAGGTTGCTATTACACAGGGCCCACCACATAATACCATGCGATGCGCCCAGCTACTAGTTCTCGGCCGCTTAGTGACGCTTCTAGCGTTAGCGTGCTACATTCTCACTCATACTTCTCAGCCACGTCGTAAACACGCTGTAATTATTACTGCCGGATAACATTCTGCATCGTGCTCGCTTCTGGTGTCTCTTACAAGCGCTTCGGTCGCTTATTTTTAGCCTGCCACCCCTGTTTCGTTCGAGAGAAGATGGACCGAGAGGTGCGAATTTGCTACCGGAGACGTTGCTCGAATCAAATAGTAAGATTTTGTCGTTTGAAATTAAAAATAACTAAAGTTCGTTTAAATTGTATTTTGAAAAGTATTGCAGTTTCTTCAAAATGGTTACCAAGAAGTCATATTCTAACTAATATGTATCGCCGCCATTTTATTGCAAGGCAGTAAAAAATTTATACTTCTTAGAATTTTACTTTACTGAAAACTGTAGAAGAACTTCGGTACATTTTGACGAAAGTTTTGCAAATGTTCGTCTAAATTACAATTTCCTAGAAGCCAAAATAAATGATTAATTATAGAAACATTTACTGTGTCCAATAAAAGAAATATTGTTTATATTGAAACATCTTTCACCATTCCTCTCATGTCCTTTAACCCTTTGCACTTAAATGGCGACTCTGAGGCGTCAGTAAAAATTTAAAACAGTTTTCTTTTTATAACATTCATTCATATTCCATAAATTTTTAAACACACAACTGTTGTGTAAGAAAGCAGAATCAAAATCAGCTGCACAATGTATAAGAGATTGCATAAAATAAAAATATTCTAGGTTAAAAGAAGTGTCTTAACTTTCCTATTAAAATTGCTTCGAGTACAAAGGGTTAATACAATATTAGAACTGCATTACTTGAATAAAATCTCTATTCTTTCCTCAGGTAATTCGACCATAGATATAACTTTTCGACACAGAAGTTGAATAAAATGTCATGAGATCATTGATCGACGCCATTGACTTTTCAATTTATCATCTACACAAGTTTAAGAATAAATTTTAGTAGTAATTCGAAATAGATACGCTCATGGAACGATAAGACGTATCGCGTTGAATACTTGCCGTTAATATTGAATAATGTTTTTCTTCAAAATGTTTAAGGATAAAAGATGGACATGACGTATCTCAGAGGCGTTTGTGTACATCAAAGGGACGAAAGAAGTTTCTAAGTTTCTTAGGAGTAATGAACACAGAGCTGCGTTCGAAGGAGAGATAAAAAGTTTCATAGAACCCGCTAAAGAAGCCGACTTAATGATCCTCTAAGAAGAACTCTAAGAAATGGCCTATTTCTGTAAACGTTAAGCTGCTTGAAGTTCTTAGAAAGGTTGGGTGAGCAACACAGCTACCGTTGAATAGTGCCAGCTGCGATAAATGCGTGCTGGTTTCACGTCCAAGGCGCCGTCTGATAGTCAACAACTGTCAACGACCGCCAACAGACGCCCTCGCCGAGAATGGAAAGACCATTCTCACGGCAGTGAAATTGTCGCTCACGGTCGACCAGCGCGAACATCTTGCCTTTTCGAACTTCACTCGCGATTCTATTAGTTAAACACATGCGAGCTGGATGTGGTACCAAGTCTTGATTTCAAACGAAACTCGAATCTCCATGATCCAAAGTGCTCTCTCTCCGCAATCGTCGAATCGCAGGAATCTGCCGAGTGACAGTTACAGAAGAGATACTGCAATCTTTGTAGTACCCCAAACGTAGAGAAAGATAGGAACTCTTCACGATCGCAATTATAATATATTGAATGTCACTTTAGTTAAGAAAAGGGAAAATTAAAAGAATTGCAATCTTTTGTTTTGCCATTATTGGTGTGAGTCTCGATGCTAGTCGACGTCTCGCTGGTTTGGTTGTTGAACGAGTATATATCGCTGAACTGATCCCCCAGCGGTGGAAACGAAATTTTGACATTTGCGGTATAGATCTATTCGACAGTACCGGAGAGAATACCTTATTCTTATTTGCATGTGTTTTCTTTTTAATAATTCGAGTATTCCTCGCGAAGCTCGAAGCAATTGAATCGAGATAACTCAAGATGGTGATTACAGACAATGCGTGTAATGAAATCCAGCGGGGTAGATCTGGTAATAAAACAGTGTAATGAAGAAGTAAAAGCCACCGGGTCGATTACGGCCAAGTACTCGAAAAGAATACTAATGACTGGTGGTTTTCAGGTCGGTGTGCCAAGTTGCGCTGGTGTGTTCGACTGTTCGTTACAACACACCAAGGTCTGGGTTAGGTAGTAGTAACACACAAGGTCTCTCTGTGTGGGGTAAGAGCCGCGCGGTAGCGTTGGCATCCTGACCTAAGGCTCTTACTTACACGACGACCTCGCCGTGCTAAGGTGATTTCCTGATGTACGCTTTCCTCTGACATTAGCAGTTACTTATTGAGAGAACTGGGCACCGCCGCGCCGCGCCGGTATGGAAAAGAGAGGCAACGACGAGGATTTATGGCATTCTTCGATCCGACCTTTTGCCAGGGATAAATTTTAGGCGAACTCTATCTCTGCGTACGCGACGCTCGACGCGACGCAAGAAGATAACCTCGGACGACGAAAAGGAGACGCAGGGTTTCGTCAATGATGAATACGTGAGCACCTTGAAGAGTCGAGAACCTTGGCGAACGTCGCCGATAACGGCTGTACCGCTATCTACGATGGAGAATTATCATTGCGACACACGCCATTGCGAATTAATGGCGTCAACGACCTTGAACACCTTAAGGGTCAACTGTCGTAGAATTTCGCATTTCATACTTCGCACCCCATAATTCAACGGATCTACATATGTACGTGCAAACTCGTTGCCTGCTGGGAACTCTCCGAGACCAGGCAGAACTTCGTGTCCTTCGAATTCTGGTTATGATTTTTACGAAGAATTTCGCATACCTAACAACCTTTTCAAACGTTCCTTTTTTCTTGTTCTAAAGGAGTTCTTAAACTAATTACTAAACGGTTAGTTTTGCTTTGTTCGAAATTTATAGCAGACATGTGGTCTTTTTTCTAAAGCATAACATACTCGAATATTCTAAATAGATAAGAAAAAGCGTCGGTTCGAAAAGCCTCCTTCCTTTCTTTCCCTCATAGATTTTCGCGCGATGGCTCCACGCTTCGGTGTTACCTAGGATTAAATCAAAAGGACACCACTATCCGGCGATCCATAAAACAGGTCCACAAATCTGCTCCCACCTGACCGTTCCCCTGAAAAACCCTTGACCCCAGAGTTCGAACGAAAGTAAACTCAGCCTGCTTCCCATGGCCGAGTATCTTCATGATTCGCTTAGATCGGGTTCAAGAAAAATCGTCTGCAGAAGAAAGTTCGAGCAGGCACCGTTAGCGCGATTATCTGGCGATCAAAAGCGGCAAAGTCGGTCCGGGTTCGCGAACACAGAGAAGCCGAAGAAGAGAGACGACAAGATGATCGAAGAGAATCGAAGAGAGGCGAAGAGAGGCGAAGAGAGTCGAAGAGAGGCGAAGAGAGGCGAAGAGAATCGAAGAGAGTAAGGCTGCTACTACGCTACGGAACGAAGAGGATAAACAACAGTGGGTCGAGTTAGAGGACAGGCTGGCCGAAGCAAGAAACAGAAGAAGAAGAAGAGGAGGAGGAGGAGAAGGAAGAAGCAGAAGAAGAGGAAGACGAAGAAACTGGAAACTTAACGCTCGTGGTACCGCAGCCACGCCGTCGCTATATTGGCGGAGGAATGGTTATGGTGTGCCCGGCCCACGCAATCCGTGGGTCATGGACCATGATCTATGGAACTCGCCGAGTATGCCCCGTTATGCGCTAAAGTGCAAACTTGTTAGTCATAGAGAGTTGCTCGATGTCGATGAGACAACGCGGGCTGCCGAGGGGGCTGCGCGCTCTCCTTGCCCTCGACAGCCGGCGCGGCGCATCGACGCGACGCGACGCAACGCTTCGGGACGCGCCGAGATACACCGCAAAGACGAAGAAAGCTCTCTCGAGTGAGATGAATCCCGACCTTTCTTCCTCTTTCGTTCCTCTTTCTTCCTCCTCCTCTTCTGGATCCGTTTCTATCGCCAGGCGGCCGCCTGGCCAGCCGCATGCACACAGACTTTGCGGCACAGAAACACAGACCGCATCTCCGTGACACGGCGACCGTGGGTCGCGGGGATGCCGTTATGCCCTAAAGTGTAGTTCTCCTTCCTCCTTTGCTTTCGTCTCCGCGTCCCTTCTCCTTCTCTTTCTTCCAACAGCTTGCACACCAGCCCCGTCCCTCGTCTTATCTCGTCTCGTCTCGTCTCGTCTCGTCTTCTCGCCACGACTCCGACCGCTCGAAGGTTCATCAAGTTACATATCGCGATCCTCGTGATGCGTGAGCAACGTGACAATTGTGTCGGAATCGAGAGGACCAAAGCTCTTCAACGAAAACCTGTTACGCACCGACTCGATGTATCCGTGTGCGCGCGAGGGGCACAGATGAATCGTGGCTTCGCTTAGGGCTATCACGGTTCTCCTGGATTTATTGTAGTTTTTCGGAGTTAGCCACATGTTAAGCCTTTGCACTCGAACGGTGACTCTCAGGCTCCAGTGAAAATAGCAGCAGCACCGTTTATCCCCTTGGCCTACGATTTATTTTCTGATAATAGTGACCAGATTTTCCTTATCCTCCGCAAAACGACAAAAAGAAAAGTCAAATTTATAGTTACCGTGTGCGTAGCTATTCTCCATCGATTGTATGCGATCAAAAATTAAATATAATGGTATTTCGATTTAAAGAAAATTAAGAAAACACGTGTTTAAAAGATTCCGTTCGAAATCTTGATCACGAGTCTGACACGTTGCTGTAGGACGAGGGGGATTATAAAACAATCTTTACATCGCTATGCTTGTGTCAAAGAAGTTCCAAAAAATTGAATCGCTGCAAGGACGAGTAACAATAAACAAATTTCGTATGCATAAGATGAAATATATCGTGTAGAATGAAAATATTCTAGGTCCGAAAAAATGTCTTGGGGTTGGAATTAAAACAACTTCGAGTGCAAAGAGTTAACTGCCACGTCGGTTAAGTATGACTACTATGTTTCGTAATACTGCATATTGCGCGTATCATGCATGGATGATGAAATTTGATGTACACCTTCCTTAATAATTTTTGTCAAACTCGATTTATTAATGTGGAAAGTGTATGCTTTGTAATTTCTCTTTCGACTGTGACATCCACTATGAATCTTCTATATGCACATGAGCATACTAAGCTTTTAAACAAGCAGACACTTTCAACAGCGTGTTAGCACTTTACCGAATTGTTTCAGAATTTTTTAAGGTCCACAGTCCATCATTGAAAACTTTTCAACCGATCTTTCAATGCTGACAGGAATTTGTATTGCGAATCCTCAAGGCATCTTCCATAACATTATGTAATAACTTCATTACAAACGTCGCTAAAAATTGTCAAACTATTACTCAAAACAAATTTTTAACAAAAATTGAAGTGTTGCACCTAGGAGTGATGGTAATAAATGTTATATGGACAAAAGGAAATAGACCACGTACAATGGAACTATTCTAAGTCAAAAAAATGTCTCGACCTTGGAATTAAAATTGCTTGGAGTGCAAAGTGTTAAAATTTGACTACTCATTAATGTTGTCCCTTATTTAAGCACGCAGTTTAAAACTAAACTTCACTGAAAGTCTCGGTAAATAAATTCCTATTCACAGAGGAGACCAAATTATATCTACCGTTGAATCAGTGAATGTTGTCGACTGCTCGTTACGATCAGAATCGAAGTTGCGAATGTGAACTTCTATTTTCACAAGGTAACGCGTTTAAGAGAAATGCACGGGCGACCGAAGGAGCCGTGGATGATCGGAAGAATCGAATCACAGGAGAGACTTATGGCCGGAGCCTTTGTTTAGGATTTCAATATCGACCTTTTCATCTTCAGCCGGCTATTATCCCATTATCGAGATCGAGGATCTCCCACGGACTTGCAACGACACGCCTCAATTCCGCGTAAAGTTCTTAATTGGAACGAGTCGCGCGTTGCCGATGTCAATTTGCACGGTCTGTCATCACCTGCAATTAATCGACCTGCCGTGAGACCATTCGCGACATTAGCATCCCACCAACAGCCTGGAGGATCATCTGACAGGTTCAAGTGCGCGAGTTAAGCCCATGGGACGCCATGAAGAATGTTATTATCCTTCCCCTCGTTCAACCATCTCGAAATTACTTAGCTCGAATATATTCGACAATCTAAAGAGATTATGGTCGTACATTCCTATTCGTTGTAATCTCGACATGCTTTAACAGAATATCAATATCTAACATTTAAACTATCAATAAATCCAACTGATGGAAGTAATGAGACCGTAATGAGATTGTTAAGACTTAAAAGTTTTTACATTGTTCTTAATTAATATTTTACAGCGAACACGCTGAACTTATTTAGGTGTTCATTCGATTGAATTTACATGGCACGAAATTTTTATTGCAACGCGTGGTCGAATAAAAAAATAAATTCTATAATTTCCCATAGGATCCACTTTTTAATTGCGATTATCGTGGAACAAGAAACCAGTCTTGTGATCTACGCTTATATTAATTAATATCACAGAGCATAGGAAATAACTGAAATTCTAAATGTTATCTATTTGTCGCAATTAGAAAATTAACATTGACCGTGCTAGAAATCAATTTGCTCGTTAGAATTCAAGATTTATCACGAGAGATACGGTGCACCGTGGGGAAACTGAATTTTTCTATGGGAATACCACCGAGTCCGCGTGCAGCGGCAATTAAAAGGAACGGAACTAATAATTTAACTTTTTATAGCTTGTGAAGCAACTAAAACGTAGATTAAGATACAGCATTCTTCTACCGATACAGATACGAGAAATAAATTTCCATTCATTCGTATAATTAATTGCACGTGAAAGAATTCCCATTCTTAAAGAACACGCAGCGTCTAATTCGAACGTTCCCCTACTTCCTCCCGAACAATTTCCACGAAAAAGGCAATAAACTTTTATCGCGTGCAACACGTTTCGTAATTTTCATGTGGAATCTTCAAAGATTCTACTACGCCAGTGCACAAGGTTGCATTTATTCAAGTTTCGCACAACTTTAATGTCAGTATGCGCTTTGACGGAAAAGTTGATTAAAAAAGTTTTCGCGGTAACCTTCTTATAACTTCAAGAACCGAGAAAGAAGAAATCGGTAGCAAGTCATTTTGACCCGTCTGGTGATTCCAGTGTTAATGAACTTATCTGAAGTGAAAAAAAGAACTGATTAAAATAAACAAGATCTCGGTCGTTGGATCTTGGCACATTAAGTAGATCCACCGGTTAACCAGATGCCATTCCCAAGATCGATATCTGGAGCTCTGATTAATTATTTGCGTATCATCAGGGCGTGGACTGCAATTAACAGTTTCAACATCAGTCACAGTATAATCGAGAAACTCTACAATAACACTATAAATGAAGCGCATCTGATTGATCGTGTTAGAGAAACTCAAAATCGTTATTAGATATTGTAGATTCGAGAAGATGTACGACCTGGCTTCATTCGTCTAATCTCGTTTTGTACATTTATTCCGTTTTACGTATATTACTTTTCTAGACATAAACAAGTTGTATCAGGATCGTTATTTTTCTCGAATGAAATCACGTGATTTTTGCTTTCGAATTGTAACGTTCGTTGGCGTTGAGAGTCGCTGGTGAACTTCGTATCTTACAGAATTATTTTGTTTTCTTAATTGGAAACAAAATCTGTGAATCAATTTTCTTTAATGATTTCCGCGTGGAAAAGGTCTGCATCATCGCACGCAGTAGTTACGTTTTACCATATTCTCACAGTTTCACGGTCAATTCGGAAATGTCTGAAAACCTCGAAGCAGAAAGGTGCAGCTTCAATTTTAAATTAAAAGAGTTGGTGAAAAATCACTCTGTAGTATTTTTGGAGTGATAAAGATTAATTAACAAAAAACTGAAAAATATTTCTATGGGAGAGTTAACTTAATAGTAAGCAATGTACGTTTATGCAGAACAAACATTTGCTGTATCAATTGCAAGAAATGAGAGCCAAACAGAAGCTTCTTTCCCTTTTAACTATTTAAATGAATTAGAATATTCTCAAACACTTGTAATATTTACACTGTTTAAAATATTTTCTTATAAATAGATGAATGCCGAAGTTTATCCAATACAAGCTACAATATATAAAAAATATTAACGTGCCTGCGGAAAGAAGCGATCGAGAGATCGTTGCACCGTTTTCTCGACTAGTTTTCTCCCAGCAGCCATCTTTGCAAAATAAAAGCAAGACGACTGTGTCACGATGAAGTACAAATTCTCTGCACATTCTCCAGTTTCCCGCCGCCCCCTTGTCATCCAGTCAATCGACGCAGGGTGATTACGGTCGATGATTAATTGGCTATCAATAACAACCACGCGCGATAGAAATATAATGCGGCCGGATTTTATCTCGATCACGGGATCTAAATAGCTTGACCGGCAATCATTCACCGACACCGCGAGCGATCTCCCTTGTCGATGCACGTTTTTATCATATCAGCCCCGTTATCATCGATATTGTTCACATTATTGAATTGACAGGGCCTCAATTTCGTGTGGGTGCCATCCGATAACTATCTTCCACTCGTAATCCCGATGCATCTTTCAATCTGCGACTATCACGACGATAACAATAATTTTCTCTTGCATGCAATCACATCGCAGTCATCCCATCTAAAACCGCCGGATGTACAGTAAATCAAAAAATTATTCGAACATTAAACGTCCTATTTCTAGAAAAATTATGGACTTCGAAACGGTGAATTTAAACGTTTAAACTTCGTTGAAGAAAATAATGCAACAATAAATTGAGACTCATTTCGAAGCTTGGAATCCTTTATTCTTTCAGGCTATCGTTCATTTCTTTCTAGACAAACTATGTATGATACAGCAGGCGGAAAAATAAGAAAGACTAACTCTAGAAAATTTGACGTTAAATAAATAATAAACGTATATTTCAGTGAGTGAGACTACCACAGACTTGAAGATTGAAATTCCCCCTTTAACACAAAACTTCAAAACTTGATATATAATTTGTTTACAGTTTTATAAAACTGAACCGGGAAACAAGTTTTACTAGTTTTACTAGTACCGAGTACAAGAATTTACTATTGTATTATTGTAACTTTTGCAGTACACCTCTCGTTCGAAACTGAATAGATCGAGCAGAAAAAATGGTAGATACAATTTTGAAAGCGCGTTACACAAGGGAAGCTTGGACGTTCAAGCCTACGGTAGATTTATAACAGAAACAAATGTTTTAATATTTTTACAGACATTTCAAATTATATCATTTTTGGGTACAAACGTGTTCTTAGTTTTTCACTCGCTGTATCACGCAAAATGTTTCTAGGAAAAAGTAAATGAATTGAGAAAGAGGATTCTAGCTTGAAAGTGAGCTTATGTTTATCATTGTACTATTTCTTTTTATGCAAATTATTATTGTTTTAAATGTCCAATATTACTCGAGAAAGGAAAATTTAGCATTCGAATAATTTTTGGAATTAATGTACATTCACATTTGATGAATGGAAATGTAGGCAAGCCTTAAACGCAACGAATAAAATATCTTTGCAAGTTAAATATGACTGAGTTTATTTTATCTATTACTATTATTATTATTATTACTATTATTCTGACCTAAAATAGTTCCATTGCACATGGTATTTCCTCTCGTGCATACAAAGTTTGTTGCTATTACTCGTACGTGCAACACTTCAATTTTTACTAATTTCTTAAATGCTAATGTATTAGGTTGTCCCATAAGTTTCTTCCCCGCCACGCTATGAGTGACTCTAAGTGGCTGTTTTTATATAAACATGCAGGCTTATCTATTAGCCGTTTATGGCATCGGTTTCAGTCGTCCCAGAGCTCTTTCAAAGTACGTTTCGTTGGTGACAAAGTCTCTTTTAAAATTTTTTCTGCACCGTTCAATATGGAGAACCAAAAGAAGCATTTGCGGCATGTTATGCTTCATTGCTTTAGAACAGGCAAATGTGCAAAGGACACTGCAGACGAGATTTGCACCGTTTACGAGAGTGGTACCACGACTATTAGGACCGTCCGCAATTAGTTTAAAAAATTTAGAGCTGGCAATTTCGAGTTGAAAGATGAAGACCGCAGCGGCCACCTAGTAACGACGGATACGGACATTATCAAGACTGTGCTCACTGAAAATCCGTGATATAGTGTGCGTGAGATAGTGGATGCCACTAATATTCCCAAGACAACGGTACATAAGCATTTAGTCAAGATGGGATATGCGAATCGATATGAAGTTTGGGTTCCACACCTATTGTCGGAGACCGGCCTTATGAACCGCGTCTCTATGTGTGATTTGCTTCTTCAGCGACATGGAAGGGATCCTTTCTTAAAGAAGCTTGTCACTGGAGACGAGACTTGGATTTTATACCAAAATGTGCATCGAAAACGCACTTGGTCTAAGGAAAATAGACCTTCAACTGTTGCGAAGCCTGGACTTCATCCGAAGAAGGTTCTTTTGTGCATTTGGTGGGACTGGGAAGGTATAGTGTACTACGAGCTCCTTCCTCAAGGTGATACGATCGATGCTGACAAATATTGCAATCAACTGGATCAATTGAAAGCCGCCATAGCAGAAAAACGGCCAGATTTGGCGAACCGACGAGGCATCGTTTTTCATCACGACAACGCAAGACCGCATGTTGCGTTGGCCGTAAGGCAAAAATTAGTACAGTTTGATTGGGACGTTCTACCTCAACCTCCGTACTCCCCAGACCTTGCTCCATCCGATTATAACTTGTTCCTCTCCTTAAAAAATTCTCTTCGTGCTAAATCTTTCAAATCCATAAGCGAAATAAAAACGCACTTAGATGAATATTTTGCAAATAAGCTTCAACAATTTTGGAAAGAGGGCATAATGAGGCTTCCTGAGAGATGGAAGAAACCGTAAACAACAAATATCGTGTATTAATTTCGCATCAAAAAAAGGGAAGAAACTTATGGGACACCTTAATAATTACGTAAAAATTGTTTTGAATAATGGCAATTGAATAATGGCAATTTTTAATATCGCCTCAGAGGCGCCATTACAATCCTAAGGATTAAATCCCATATTTAGGGTGATTAACTTAAATTCCTTGCGTTGAAATAATTTTTATGAGTGCTACATCAATAATTTACACGAAAACACCTACGAAACAAAATTTCTTATAATTTTGATCTTCCCATCCCTTATCGTTTCCTTTTATGTAAAAAATAATGTACTCGTTCGATTACCAGTCTATAGATACTAGAAACGGTTCAAAATGAGTAGATCTATCCAAACGCTTCTCATAAAACCATCATTGCAATCGCAGTAATTATAGAACCAAAATGAAAAGCATCGTTTCGACGAATCCAGTAGTTCAACAGTTCAAATATAGACTACCGATACCTATACCGTTCACATTGCCGCGTGAATCCTCGATACGGATACCAAAATAGTAAAAATGATAGGTAATTGATCCCGAAAGACACGTATTTCATGCAAATCCGGCTTGTCATTAGTACGAGGAAGCCCAAGAAGCCTATAATAAGGTGTCAAACCCTGAAGGCTGATTGATATCGTCTGAGAAATCGATACCGATATTCTATGACTGATGCGTCCGACCTCACGATAATTTGTATCAATTGAATCTTTCTCGGAACCGTAACTGCGGGCTAAACAAATCGTAAACTTCATTTTTCTGGCCGTACCGACCCTAGGTGCTTCGAAACGACGAGCTAACGTGTTATTCTACAAACTTGGGTTGCGTGTCTAACCGTCTCGAGCAGGTGCTACTTACTCGAAGAAATGCTTGCAGGCGGTGCTGGGGATACTGTTTCGACAAATTGTTTTTAATTATTACATTTTCAAAGGTCGGCTCAAATTTCGTTCCAATATTACGACAAATGAAATTACAGTCAATGCTTGCAGCGAGGATTTAAGATTTTCAGAACATACAAACGCATTTTGAAAACGAAATTTTTGAAATCAACAAAAATATATTTTACATTATACGGAGACCATTTAAATATATTTAATTTATACATAATTATTATATTAATATACTGTTAATAAATATGACAAATGTATCGTTTAAATTATATTTAAATTTCAAGTGGTCTTGACAAATAACGGTTTCCTTCATTAAAAAAAAAAAATAATAATGTAAAACCAGAAAAACAACTTAATATTAATGTGTACAAAAAGTGGTGCACCAGATATTGCCACCTCGAAAAATATTTAAAATGGAGTTAAATGTTTTCCGATGATATTAGTTCCCAATATCTGATTTTAGTGGACTTGTAGAGAACGTATAAAATACAGATCATTAACCTTTTTCTAAATGGAACATATGTTTCTTGTTGCACCAATCGATGCATCTTGATATTATCCACAACAAGTATAAAAACTACCAACCATAGTATATGCCGAGAAGTCAATAGATTAGATTACTTAACCGAGACCTTGACAACGTATTTCAAGGTCAATGAAATCGAAGAGATCACTCCTACAGTAAATAATCGCCGAAATAGAGAACCGCCCCGGGGACCGATTCCACAGCCTGCAACAGGAAATCGTTTTCTCCCGGGTAATTTCGAGCTCGAGCCAAAGTAGCCTCGAATTCGCGATGGAAAAATGAGCAATCGTGTATGCTGAACAACCGTTCAACGATTCGGTGTGCAGCGATCGAGCAGTGACCGGGTGACTATGCAATTTTAGCGGTGAAATTGAGATTACGGGGTTAAAACGGATGCACTCGAAAGAACGGTCGGGTGGTTTAATCAACGGCTAGGCCATCGCGGGATCCCTGGGCTGGGTCCCGGTTGCTGGTGCGTGCATCCAGAAAACCGATACGTTCGGGAATTGCAAAGAGGGAAAAGCAGGCGAAGCCGAACCCGACTGGAACGAGCCGAACCGAACCGAACCGAACGGGAGCCTGAACGAGCAAACAAAGTTCGTAAACACATCAACGGCCACGGCAGCGGACTTAATAAGCAGCCCACGGTATTATAGATGATCTCTTTATTGACCGCCATAAATCAGAGTTAAGAGCAGGCATTATTACTACCGACTACACTATCCAGTACGTCAAGAACCGGTGATAGAGTGGGGCTCGACCCGCCTCGGCAAAGACACCTCTCCCTGGAAGAATGATGCGCGCCGAACAGGTAACTCGAACCTATGGAGATGCACCATACGCGTCTGTGAAAAACAAATACGTCCGAACTTTGTGCAAACGGAGGAAACTCGTCTGAAATGCTCGCGATAGGGTTGTAATGGAATTTCGATTGTCCGAACGTCACTCATGGCAACATCGGAAGATCGAAAGAGTATTTGCACGCCTAACTTTCTCGATAACACTTTGCGGTGATCTTTGCACATTGCGGACGAGGATCTTCTTGATGTTTTAAAAATATTGTCCTTGGTGGGTTAGATCTTGCTTCGAAGTTTCAATGATTTCATAGTAAACCTAAATAAATTCTTCTTGTTAAAATTTTTTAGTGATAACTTTCGTTATTTTCAATTCGCTGGAAATCAATTTTCTTAACTCCTCGCCTTACAATTTATTTATAGTGATCAGAATCTTTTTAGAGTTCATAATTAGCTAGAATAAAGAGGAAATTTATAACTATCGAATGCCTATATTTTCTCCGATATATGTACATTAACAACGGTCAAATAAAATATTATTTCAATTTAAGGGGAATTAATGACATAGATATTTGTCAGGCTTTGTTCAGAATCTACGTCGCGTGTCTGACACTACAGGGCAAGGGGTCAAGGGATTGTCCATCGTCCATATATTTATCTCTATCGTGTTAAATTTCCGGGCGTATCGAATCTCGGTCTTTAGAGTAACGATTCAAGTACTGCTTTTTAGAGTCCGCAATGTTGGACAATTTAGACAATTTATTCATGCAATTATTTTTACTATTATTATTTAAATGATTGTACCAATCCAGCAATCCTCTTCGAATTTTTCACATGCCTCATGAAGCAGAACGATGAAAACTATCTTTTAACAAAATGACAGACATAGAAAACAAAAGGACACTAGGATGTAACCCTTTGCACTCGAAGCTGTTTTAACTCCCAATCCCAAGGCATTTTTTCTGACCTAGAATATTTTCATTCTACACGATATATTTCATCTTATGCATACGAAATTTGTTTACGATTACTCGTCCTTGCAACGATTCAATTTTTACGAGTTTCTTTGACACAAGCATAACGACGTAAAGATTGTTTTCAGCGATATCCGAGAGTCACCGTTCGAGTGTAAAGGGTTAAACTTTTCCTAGCAATGAAAACCATCGTCGACGTTGACATAATTTTAGTCTAAAATTGCCACCCTGCTGCAAAGAGTCTACAACGATATTTATACACGTACTGTGTAAATATTTATCGTGTAAATGCCTTACCGTTCTATCAATGCGACAAGCGAGGGAGTAGCGCGAAATTAAGGAACGAACGAGAACCTAATCATTTTGGATCTCGTAAGGTCTCTAAAATTGGCGTGTCTCTAGATGCAAAAAGCCCCATCGAAGAGTTGACAAAGTAGCCGTGTACGCCGGTGATCGTTTCGATGATCATAGACAAAGTTTCGGTTTCGAAGTGCTTCCTTCACGCCGGTTCGTAGAGATTACTTCTGGTAATCTCGAACGAGCGTCGACGTGCGCAACGACGTGGTAATTAAACCTATAAATTGGTGCCGGCCGGCCGAAGAGCATCGGCGAAGAGGGATGAGGAGAGGACAGGGGAACGAAGGAGAAACGAGGATAAGAAGGAGGAGGGATTGCCATTTCATAACACTTGTAAAGTAAGAGAAGCCAGTAGCCTCTTTTATCCGCGACGCGAGGCAGAAAGAGAGGCGGAAAGAGAGGCGAGGAACGAGGGGAATACCTCGGGACGAGAAGGAGGGATCGGAAGGAGGAGAGGGTGAAAGAAGGAAAGAGGCAGAACAACGTCACATATACAGATGCAGAAAGTTAAGTAGTACGAGTGTAAGATACGCTATAAGGCCTCGACTGCTAACACACATGGATTCTGATGGTCGTTTACCTGCGGGCCCTCGAGTGACGACCCCGCCCGCTTCAAGGACACCCTTGGACATCGCAGCCTCGGACCAGAACCCAACCATCTTCAACGACCGACTGCACGTATGCATCGTGCCATGACTATCTGGATTCCTGTTGCCTGTCGATGGACCCTGATAGCCGTTTCAACCGGCGAGACCACGGCTGACCAACCTGTGACGAATCTACCACCGATCTTCATCCCCCTTTGCCAACCACCCTATCGCTAATTCTCCCACCCGTTCTCCCATACAGAGTGTTTCTGAAAACGATACGATCGATTGGAATGGTCCAGGTACAAAAACCAATCGGGTGGGGAAAAAGAAGTAACATTTCTTTGTTCGACAGTTTAAACATAAAATTCACTCCGGGATTGTATTCTGCGATATCCTTCGAAAAACCGAACGTTTCTAGCTTCCGACGGTAGAGAGCATCTGTTGAGAGGTCTCAAATAATCGGGGAATTCAGCAAAGAGCGTACCATAAATTACCGAACAGCTTAGGGACCGTCGACGGCTGTCCAGCGTAGTATCATCAGCATTCTGGAGCGCCAGATAAAGACGCATCTGTGGGCCTAATGATAAATGCAACCGGCGATATGACGAAGAGTATATCTCGACGCGTATGGAAACAGTTCGAGAAAGGGCATGTTGCGATGGAAGTCGTCCTTGAGGGCATATAACTCAAAGGAGCAGGACGATGCTCGGTCAGTAATGAGCCAAATCCATTACGGCACTCGCAGCAACAACGCAACATAGCAACACTGTCGGACAGGCCCGAAGAGGCGTACGGGTCTAACTGCCTAGGGACTACCTTGGACTACCTTTTCTACCCTCCCCTACTGATTCCTCTTCGTCTCCCCGTCCACGCTGAACCCTTTGGTCACCTCCTTTTCTCTCCCCGTGGAGGACACGGCTCTACACGCGTGTCTATGCCACGCACGTATCACGCGGTAACAACCACCTAACCAATGGCACCAGTTCACTACCAATTCCAATTATAGATCCGTAAGTATATTCCAGGGATCCCGGCGAACTGACATCCCTTCCTATATGCCCCCTCTCACACCCCTTCCTCCTATCTACGCTGCCTCACCCATGGCATATCTCTCACACTTTGTCTCTCTCTTTCTCTCGGTGTGTATATACACACATATATATTAATATAAAGTATACAATATATTAATCCCGAATATAAATGAGTTAATTTTATAATATATTTTTGTTTCATAAAAATTATTAACCCTTTGCGCTCGTAGCCGTTTTAATTAGAAAACCAAAGCATTTCATCAGACCTAGGAAACTTTCATTCTACATGAATTATTTCATGTAGAAATGTATGTGGGGTTTCTTACCGTTACTCGTCCTTGTAACCGTTACATTTTTACCAAGTTGTTGGATACAAAGATAGCGATGTTAAAATTGTTTTAAAGAATGGCGTAGCGATTTTTCGTGGCGCCTCAGAGTCGCCACTCGAGTGCTAGGGGTCAATATTAAATTATATGCGAGATACAAGTCGAATTTGTAGATGTCTAGTTTTTTTAGAAATTAATATAATTCATATATTATTAAATTATACATATATATATATATATATATATATATATATATATATATATATATTCTCTTTTTTCGCTTCCTGCACTGCGAGACCAATTATGCGCGCGGAATCTCCAAGGGCAAATTGAAAAGTTTTCACCGAACTGTGATCCGCAGGCTCAACGCGCTAACGAGACAGAATTGAAAGCTGCTGATACGACGTTTTCGGTTCTCCTATCGCTAGGAACCGATTCGACACTTCCTTTATTTTTTACAATTTGGAAATACGTTCCGGAAAGTTGATTTGAGGCGCAAGAGAGGCAAACGATTTTCGTATCAGAGGATTGCGCGAAATATTCTGATTGTGGTTATCAGTGTTACAGTTAAGTTAACTGTATTAATTGAGTTGTTGTTGAACGCATATTCGCAATTGAGGAACTTCGATACTTCATAAAAGAATAAGAAGAATTCAATGTGACGAGATTATTAGTTAACAATTTACCATTTCAACTAGACAAGCCATGCAAGCGCCTCTAAGATAGAAGGTTCTATCAGAGGATAATAGTTGTTCAGAAAATGTACTGGAACAACGAAACGATCGGAACAATATAATCTATTGGTTAACCGAGGAAATTCGATCCGTTTCCATGCACTTTCAATTAAATTGTACAAGATGAGTGAATTTCATTTAAGAAACTGTTGTTAGGATAACCATTCTAGTAGTCAGCCATCTAAATGTGTTAAAATGTACGGACACGAAGTTACGCATTCAAAGCGCAAGTTATAAATACAGTTATAGATATTATACATTCGTGGTTAAGAAACAAATAGGTACAGTTTAAACCAGAATAAAAATTAAAACAATTTACGAATATCGACTTGGTCTTTCGAGCTTCTTAAAGTTATTAAAGGAACAATTAAATGTCTGGCTTTTGTCTCTTGCAATTGTCTAATTAATAGTTTATTTGCAGCCATTTATTCTCAAGAAGCTGAACAATTGATTGGAACTGAAACGAAGCATGTTTACAGATCGAACCGCTAAATTATATTCATTAATGGTAACAGTTCAATTAGAATTTACGATGTTATCTAAAGTCGCAGGATGATTTAGCGATCGTTTTCTCGCTTGGTATCTATAAACGCGCTCTTAACACATTTGTAAACCGTTCGCAGCAAGCTGACGGTTCCATAAATTAGGAAACTCAGACGATTCAAAAAGACACGTCAGACGGATGAAAGGACGAGTTACAAAAGGAGCAAACGGCGACAACGGCGAACGGACAGATCCGCGACTCTTTTCAGACAGCCAACAGTCCGATCGAAGCAAAACGAGCGGAGGCCGATAAATTCCGTCAAGAACCGGCTGCGCGGCGCGAATAAATCACCAGCCGAACAGCGAGAACTATAAGGGAACACCTTTTTGCGTGGCCACAACCATAAATCCCGGCGACGATCCGGTGCCGAGTATATCGATACCGATTTTACGACTATCGGGTATGACGCGTCGCGAAGTGAGCGTCGCTACAATTAAACATACCTGTAACGTACCAGCAAGGTCGTTACAAACCAAGACACCGGATACACGAAGGAGGATGACGCGTAGCTAGTGATGGGATTGAGTTCGACATCTTCGCGAACCGATAATTTCGCAGAGAATGATCCACGAATCTGTGCAATATTGTACAAGATTTCAACCAAGCAGAAGTAGCAGCACTCTAATGCATCTAGTCGTATGATTAGACTATGCGGTTTGAAAATTCAGTCGAAAAAGCCACGAGAGCCGAAGATCAGGTCTGTCAGTTCTGCGACACTGTGCTGAATCAATGAACACTAGGTTTACGAAGCACTGATAGTGAAAATGTGTCTATCCAATTTTTCAGCCATTTTTTATATCTTTTAAAACGAGCGGTTGCAAGCGGGCGGGTAAAATGTTGCGGTTGCGACAACCATCGTTGCTGTTACGGAGGAAGGTAGACTTCCGTCGCTGTCCATGCCAAACTCACAAAATCAAGCGTCCCTTTGTCAGACGTTATTTACTCTGAATCCCCAAGGAAATCCATGGTGTTCCCAGGACGTAGTAGGTAACGTCTGTTACTCCTGCATATTTGAAGGATATCTGTTCAAGAAAACTGCGGAAACTGCTTTTCCTTGTGGGAAAACAGTTTGTCTTGAAGAGCTGTAAGTGGTAGGTCAACAGATTTTGTTGACTCAACTTTACCCGTCTCGGAACGCCTTCGCCTAAAAGCTACCGCCGAAATCGTCGAGTCTGAATCATTTTTCGAATACATCTTCCTAACAAACACGTACGTAAATACGTAAACGATTCTTTTTAATCGTGCACGCAACAAGTGAAACTAAACAAATTTCTTCCTCTTCTACTCCATCCTTTGTACCTATTCTCTTCCATATCTTACTCAATCCTGATTGAATGATTGTGAACACTATTTGCCAATTTCTCTACGATATCCACAAAAAAACTATGTTAACCCCTCGCACTATGATTTATTTTATGGTTGCAGTTATCAGAACTTCTTTGTTATTCATAATTTCTTTTAAAAAATAGGAATTTTATATTTATTACTATTTCAATGGTTGGTGTAAAAACAATTAATATTTATATTTAGTAGAATGAAATCTCTGTTACGAGTCTGAATTGATGTTACAGAGCAAAGGGTTAACCTATTAACCCATCGCCATATTACGACGAATCAGACTCGCGTTGAAGATTTTTAGGTTTTCCTTTTAGACAACATCAAATGCTGTTAATTTGTAATCAATATTTAAGCATCGAAGTAGACGTAGCAGCATAAAAGATATAAATTGTCCTTTCTCTTCTGTAACATTTCAGTGACGAAGATATAATAACTTTAGTTACAGAAAAAATAATATGACAAGGGGTTAAGGACGTTTAAAAATCGTCTGGAAAATCGAACGAAACCAATTAACCGATGTAACAGTCGATGGAAACCATCCACCCCGTATATTCCATTAAAAATAAAATCAAATACGTCAGTGATTCGTTTTTTAATAAACAGTACCATATACGGCACTGAATGTTAATAAACGCGCATGAAATGGAGAGCTCCAGTTACTGTGTACAATAGCGAAAAATTTAACTAAAATCTGCTCGGTTAAATTTGCAGAAGTCGGCTGCTCCACCTCTCTGCCCCAACGATCGCTTGTCGGAATCTCGAGTTCGGCGAAAAGCTACCTCAACAGTCAAGGCTAAAGAATTAATACAATGCAAAGAAGGGAGAAAGAGAAAAAAAAGATGCCGAGCTCGCGAGAATTTAACTGATGTAAATTTAATCGGGCACTGCTGTAAGAGGCTACTGATGCGAAAGTGAATGGTACTTGTTCGAGGGAACAGGATTTGGTCCCATCGCTACAGGCCGCGGCAGCTGAGGCGCGGGTCCTGACCGAGGATGAGGCGAGACGGTGGCCGGTGGCGCCACGCAATTGTCAATTAACATTTTTACCGCCGTGCAAGAAAACACGAAGTTACGTGCCGGCGTACGCGGCCACACGGCGAGCTCGACAGGGTTCTAGAGATCACGAGCTGGACTGGGCCGGGAGCCGGGCCCCGAGCCCAGGCCAAGCCCAGGCCGGGCCGGCAGGTCGGGCCGACTCGGGCCTGACCAGAGAGGAAAGAAGAAAACGGAGGGAACGATCGATGGATCGCTTGGGAGAAGAAGAGAGGCCCGAGGCGCGGAGGGAAACGCCAAAGAAAAAAGAGCGAGAGAGCTAAAAAGGAATCGGAGAGGATACATTTCATTATGATTATGTGCGCAATGGATTGCTAATCGTAAAGCGCCTTCTGACCGTGCCGAGTCCAACCTGTGCCTCCTCCTCGCACTCCCTTTCTCTTTCTTTCTTTGCTACCAACGAACTTGCAAGGCTCGTTTTTCACACGTGGGAACGGCTCAACTTTTCTGCAACGAGCACACACCGAGGACGAGACTCTATTAGTACTATTAGCATACATCACCTATCGTTTTGCTCCCTCCACGCACACCCACTCCTACCGTTGTGTATCCGTTCTTTAAGTTTTCGTTCGTCTCGCCCTTTTTCGAAGCATATTGTTGAGATAGACTGTTGTCAATCTAGAGATAGACCGTCATCGATTCACACTGTCCACAATCATATACTCGATCTTTATTACTTTCCGTGTAGCTCTTACGGTGCTTGTAATGTCGCCTAAACTACCCTAGCTCGTCGAATATTAGTAAGCTGCTATCAGCTGCGATCCTCCTTACAAAGAAACATGCTTTTAGTTTTCTTTTGATGGGAATTATAAGCGTGACGACGTTTCTTTGCCGAACATCGGTACTTTTCCTTCAGTTTTGATTTCAGTCGATCTCTATATCTCAGACATGATTTCGTCTTCGGATCTCAGATTTTGTTCGCAACGAAGTTGAGACGTTGTTCAGGTCTTTCAAACTTTACGCAAATAATTCGACAACATATGTCAAATGTTAACTGATGACTTGCGATCAAGGCATTGCCTGATAAAGACCCTTAATGAAAAAATTTCGAGGGCCCTTTGTACAGGACAACTTTGGCGCAATGTAGGAAAGACCTGCACGACTTTTTAGACATCTTTGCTAATTTAATTAAAACGGGTTTTTAACAGAAACTGGAAATACTTGGAAAAAATTGTTTTATCTAAAGGATGTACAATTCGAACGATTCGTATAATGTGCAGCTTCTCTTGATGTTCTAAACACGTGCCTACTTTGCTTACTGGTTAATTCAGCACTGAACCAAGGTGACCACAATCTTCGATGTGTGATCTGAAGACGTTATAGCACAGGACGTTTAGTATTAATTGAGGACTGAGGCATGATCGATCGAGGCCGTTTCGCAAAACCGTTTCGAACAAGGCAGAATCAATGCAGGCCAGTTGAAGTGCTCCGGGATGCAGCGGAAGTAATTTCAAGGGAGCAAGGCTGCGAACGGTTTCTGATCCGAGTAAGAAGAATAATCCATCGTTATGCAACGCGAGACGATACGGTGCATCGACAACTGAGTTGCGTATTTACGTTTGCGTTATGCGAAACACGCTGTACTGGCTTCATGGCACAACCTTCGATCAGGCGGATCTGCTTTTTTTTTTAATTTCTCTACATTAACGATTGAGTAAACAAGCAAACCGACGAAACTCGTTAAGGCGACTACTAAGCAATCAAATTTGACGGAAAAAGATGAACACCTCGACCGAGGTGCAACGCTTGTAATTCTGCGACTGTTAATTGCTCAACGCTAATTACCGAGGAATATTTCCGGAGCAGTTCACCTTGTCTATGAGCGACCTTTCGCCTTATAAGAAGACTGTAGTAAGTGCGCCGAAGCACCGGCAAAAAGGAAAATTGATGAAGATGCTACGAACGAGCTTTCTGCGATGCTCCGGGTGATTAATTGCGGTGCTAATTTTAGAAAATCCTCAGGGACCTGCATGTTTAATAGTGACCGAATTAGTAAATAAAGCAAACAAACAGCGAGCAAGATTCTGTCGGAAAAAGACAATCTGGCAACAGGAATCATTGACTCGAAAAATCTGTCGATTAATTTCATAAATTAAGTAGCCTTGGTACAGTGAAATAATTTAACAAATGATTTATACATTTATACATTTGTCGTACAAAATTAGTTTAAACCTTTACCATATTATGACGAGTCGGACTCGAGGTAAAGATTTTAAGTCCAACAAATATAAATATTATACTTTCTTTTTAAGACTACATCAAATTTTATTCTTTTATAAACAATATTTAAGCATTGAAAAGTAAATGTTACAGTATAAAAAATGTAGATTGTTTTTTCTCCTCTGTAACATTTTTAGAGATGAAAACGTCATAATAGCTTTAACTGCAAAGGGCTAACACAATTGTGGGATCAGAAATTCTAAATCTATTTTTCATTGTGAGATATTAAATATTAGTGCAAGCTACCAAGAAGAAACGAAACAGAAAATTATTCTTGTAACTCGAACCGACTCTGAGAATTTCCCACATTATAAAAACTAACGAATGTCATAAAACAGAAGTAATATGTGCATGTTAAATCCTTCACAGACAAAATCTCATGAAGATGTAATAAATGGTTTAACGAAGTGAAACAGACGTTGAATGTGAGCTTAAAAATAAAAATTGTTGAGATGAATGTACAATCGTTTATTGGGGAATCGATAATTCCATCGTAACATTTCGAAATAAGCAATAACGCATCGGCAGCACTGAAATCTCAACGGTGTAATTAATAGAACCGAGATCTATATAGCGAGCAAAGTTACCCACGCACTGAGCCCTTTGAGTTACGGACACCCCGTTATAGCCCAGCTGGGAACCATTAGAACTTTGCTTTCATAATAAATGACAGGACACGGTAATATCATGACGTAAAACGAATATATAGTGAACAAATTTTCTTCGACAAACTTATAAAAACTGTCAACGGTTTGATACGTTAAATAAATGACATTGCTTGTTGCATTACACTTTCTTGAATGAAACTGATCAGCTGATGTCTCCAATTATATGTTAAAGCGACGTACGAATTCCACTTTTTAAAATATAGTATTTGTTTTATGAATTTGAATGAATGTATAAAAATTAACTAAATTAGTTTAAAGCCATTAGTTGAAGAAGTCTAATAAAAATTAATATTCAAATAAATATTTGAAAATTCTTATCTTTGCAGCAGCACAATTCGCCGAGTAACAAAAACGCTGATGTAAAGTCCCCGTGTAAATGTGCTGTTCAGTTGGAAACATGGCTTAGAATTGCACATCGTTTCCGCCGAGTATATTGTCCCATTGAATGTACGCTCAAACACCGATATAGTAAGAATATTGTTTTCAAAACGTTTTCGCGCCTCAGAATGTTTTTATTTAAACATTTATCCCCTAGACATCACGTGTTCTTTTCATCAAACCATGTTCTTTTCATTATTATATTTACTTTGCAGTTAAGTATACTTGACAACAGATTTTAACCCTTGTATAAGTAACTAGATACTCGATATCTATATTTGTATTTCTTTTGATAATATTGTTATATATTCGTTATATTTAATATAAGGAATAAAATTTAAATATATAGTATTTTTAAATTTTGTAATAATATACATATATACCTATATCCTAAATTTGTAATTACAAATGCTCTAACTAAACGTGTATAAAATAGTGATAAATGACTTACCCTATCTTGGTGATCAGCTTTCCGTGAACATGTAAGTAAGATGTGACGAACCTCTTATTCACCTGGAAATAAAATAATATACGTTACCGATATCACTCTCAAATCATTCTTAAAATATTTAATAAACACTCCATATATTTATACTGTTCCCTTACCTCGACGCTACTTAGTTGCGCTAATTCCTCTAAATCACTATGGGATAATCTCGTTTCATTGGCAGTGGCTGCCGTAGTCGTACGACGAACTCGTCTACCACCAGGGTGAATCCAAATCTCTCTTCTCAATCCACCCCCAACATTGTTCGCACCTTCTTTTTCTTTCATCCTAGCCCTTTCCTTCCATTCTCTTTCTTCTTTCCGTTTCCGTTCAGTGGACTCATACTGGTAAAACAAGTATTACAATCAATCTCAATAAAGCTATCATACGCATGATTCTATTGAGAACAGCATTGTGCATAATGAGAGTAATGTAAATGAGAGTTCTTTCTATTATGCTTTCTTAAAGAATCTATTGAATATTCATATGCAATAACTAGAGATATGCAAAACCCGAAAATGTCGAGTACTCGAGGCGTCGAGGGTGGAAACGAGTTGGGTTCTAGACGTTCTCGAGAATATCGATACATTCGAAAATACCAAAATGTTCAAGAATCCATCCCAAATAAAATTCTTGATTCGTTTCAACCGAACATTTTGGGGTTCTCGTACATCACTAGCAATGACCCCTACAATCTCTCAAATACCAAGATACAGACATTGTACATTGGAATTTTATAAAATGTTTGTACCTTACGTTGGCAACTATAAAATATGCATGCTAACATTTTGTGCAATGTAGTGCTGATAACTAATAGAGACGGTGCATTAGTTTACAGCTAACAATCTATAGCAGTATGCAGCGTACTATATTCTCAACTATATTTCTATTTTGCTTTTCTGAAAGAAGTAATTTTCACCACAAGTATTACCATTTAAGATCACTGTGAATGATACAATCAATTTCATTCAAGCATAGCAAGACCTTCCTTCAAAGATCATTACCACTATCTGGGAAATATCAATGTAATGTATTCAACTATAAGCGTGCGGAAAAATCTATGATGTGGAAGAAAATTGATGAAAAGTTTCTATTATGCGCGAGACAAATAGTATATATTAAGCAGCGCATAGATTAAGGAACTGATTTTTAAGCTTCGGTTAAGATGTCTAAATAAATCACACCAAGTATCGAAATTTACTTACATAATGTAGATACTGGCGGCAAAACAGAATCAAAATATTATTAACGTTAGTATTAATACAACCATATTAAAAAATTGTCTGAACATTTATCATACCTTTTTCCTGTTTTCATCGAAAAGCCCTATTAAACTCTCTCTCGCAGATTGAAATGGATTAGATGCCATGAGAGATCTCATATAATAATAAACTGCATCCAATTTTCGTCTCTAAGAGGAAAGTTGATATTTAAGTTTCTACAATTTTATTTTTACTTTCTGATGATTATTTAGTTATAAGTTTGTGATACTTACAGCATAATGAGCTAACAAGGCAAGCTGATTGTAGGGCCTTCCATTCTTTGGATTAAGTTGTTGTGCTTTCAAATACCACCTAAAATAATGTTAAAATTGAACTGATAAATTCAGTTTTCGAAATTAAAAACATTACCATTCGTTTATTGACACTTACTGTCTAGATTTTCCATAATTATTCGTTTCATTTGCTTGTTCTCTGTATCTAGCCAAGTCACCCAAAAATAAGTATATCTTCTGCGCGCTCACTAACGCTAAACCCAAAATTCCCAGGCCTTTAGGCAAAGTTGATGATGCAAGAAACATGTC
Organism: Agapostemon virescens; assembly: GCA_028453745.1. Classification (NCBI taxonomy): domain Eukaryota; kingdom Metazoa; phylum Arthropoda; class Insecta; order Hymenoptera; family Halictidae; genus Agapostemon; species Agapostemon virescens. The sequence continues at coordinate 12,798,835 of CM052085.1, forward strand.
CAATTTAAATTCGTATTTGCTTTCGAGTACAGTTAACAAACTTTCCAAGTATACAGTGCCCTCATCAATGATTTTCAACATCATTTTCTTGTAATGCTCCCGTCCTTCAGAACTTTCTTTAGGCATGCCCTTCCGAAGCATTTCTATCATATTATAAAAAAGTATCTTCCAAAAATGTTGCTCAACGTTCTCGGCTTGACAAAATTTGATATCAGTTTCAAGCAGAGTTTTTAAACTTTCTTGTAAGAAGTGCCTTATGTATAAAACTCTTTCCCAATTTGTTGTAAACCCACCAGAGCTTAGTATCCACTGCAATTCTAAATCAGCACGTTCTATGTCCAGAAGTAAGTAAGGATTTTTAGCTGATCGAAAACTGTCAAACAAAAGAAATTACATTGACAAAATATAGTATTTTTAATTTTAATCTATAGCATATTTATCTTTGTTACATACCTATCTGAGTATGGATCGTACCACGAAGGTCTTGTACTTCCAAATTGGTCATTCGGCATATACGGAGGTGGTACACCATCCAAATGTGCTCCTTGAAAACTATGATGTGGTGAAGTAATACCTCCATGAGATTGGAACACAGGGACAGTGGAACTTTGTGTTGAACTGTCACTTTCTCTGAAAAGAAACATTTTGATTAGACCCAATTCGAGTATCCCGAAATTTTCGAGAACCCGACTCGTCTCAACTTGTTCCGACCATCGGATTCTTGCACACCTCTAGTATAAAGTTATTTATACCTTTGTACTGCTACCCTGCTATTGGGCGAAGGGACTACAATAGGTTTATTGGGATTGTTGTGATTGAATAATGTTCTTTGTTGCTGCATCCCTTGGTGTCTTGAGACTGGATTAGGCGGTGATTGATTAGTATCTGGTAATACCAATACACCTGGTGGCTGAGAGTTACTGTATCCACTAGAAGATGTTTGATGCGATGATAAATTCGACGTGGTATTTGATAAAGGGGCAGAATGAGAAGCAACACTCGGTGTGTGTCTTCCGTCGTCGGATTCGCAAGCTGACATTTTTCTTCCTGTTCTCCAATTTTCATCCAAATATCGATCCGAAGTTCTAAAAATATATGCACGTATAAATCAAACATGAATTTCTACTTGTAGCATGTGACTGACACGAAATTTAATATTTAGACTGTGGATTTTATGAATTTATGCCAAAAATGAATCGATGTTATACAAAACTATGAAGATATTACAGAAATTTAAGAATGCTATTATTTTATTTTCGATTTATTAAAATTATTAAAAAAAAATTCACTATCATTTAACTAGTGTTCCTTACAATTGACTCAGATGATTTCCATTGTGCATAAAAGTCCGCAGTCTAGTAATATTTAACCAACTAGCTTTTACCTATGTCTGTGAAGATCATCAAAATTTCTGCTACTACTACGATAATTTCTATCTTTACTAGATTCCCGACTATGTTGTATAATATTGCGATGTCTTCTGATATCGTATCTTCTACTGCTATTATTGTTCTTTTGATTGTTGTTGTAGTTATCATTCTCTCTATTTTGTTGATTGTTCTGCCGATCACGACTATTCACGTGAGCTTTATCCCTGCTGCTGCTCCTAAAATATGTTCAAAGCATTACGTTCAATACGCTATTTTCAAGAAATAATTCTAAACTATTTGTGTCAAGAAATCAGTTAAAGTACACTTACCGGTCTGCCGTTTGTCGCTTTTCACGCTTTTTTTTTTTTACGTCGTCCATGACCTCTAGTTGTAGTTTCATTTCCAGACATGTTAACATTTTCACGCAAACTTAATACAGAAGAACTACGACTTGCGCGCTCAGCTTCCAATTTTTCATGCAATTCAACTTCCTCATTCCAATCCTAAATATCATTATTCAAATGCGATGTATACATTATTATCAAGCGTATTCACATTTTTCAATAAAGATACTTACAAATACATGATCAACTGTATTCAAACCAGTATTAAGAGATTCATTTTTTGAAGGACTAATGCTTGAATTTTGTGGGTTATTTTTCTTTTCTGGTACTGTATTACGGTCGAACGTACTGCTATTCTGTCGATGCCTTAAAAAACAATAAAATAAAATAATATTAAATAGAAATTTTGACAAATTATGGAATTACTTTAAAAAGAATCATTACGTTTGAGTACGGTGGAAAGCTGGCGGTGGTGATGTTCCCCGGCGATGACTGTCGGGTGAACTATGACGTTTATTCACACTAGATGTTGAAGTTACAGGTGACACTGACGGTGGTGGCATCATTGAACTATCAGCACGGCTTAAACTTTCCATACTGGTATACATGGTGCTGTTGCTACCACGACGATCGTAAGACCTACTTTTCAAAGTACATGAAACATGAAATTTGTTCCTTAAAAACGCTTACATATCAGTCAAAAAATTTATATATACAGAGTTACCCATTTAAAGTTTTGCACACAATTACTACTCGACCTATAACTCATTGTAAAAAAATATTTCTAATAAGACTTATTCTGTTTCAGAAGAGACATCTTATTTACTTCCGAAATTTCGAAGTAACCTCTATTTTTTTATACGAGAGTATATGTTCTTATTTAAGTAAGCATGTAGCCTAATACGAGACGAATTCATTGGCCTATTTCACTTTCACTTTTCAATTTCATTCAAAGTCATTTAGTGCCATTCAAAATTTAAGTTAGTTAGATGGAAGCACATTTACCTAGAGAAAATTTGTAACCTGCACCATCAATTTGTAACCACACTGTCTCCCAAAAACAAAGTAAGTTTTATTTGAAATATTTTTTATAAAAGGATATAATTTCGGAAATAATTGCATGCAAAATTTGAAATTATGCACACTGTATATATTTGTAAATATATATATATATGGGATTTTACTGGAACCCTATATGTATTTTGGCTCAATGCGTTGGGGAGACGAACAGTGTCACGCAACACATCACGCAATTGTACTATTAACGGATCCACATAGGATCGCGCTTACACAGAACGTAACGAGTACACCACACAGGACAACCATGCAGGAACGAATCGAATAAGACGAATGAAAGCCAAATGAGCACCGAATGAGAACGAGGCGTCCTCTAGACCTCCTTACATCCTGAATCAAACACACACTCACGCCACTCATTCCCAATCGCACCGGTGGTTTCAAACGCACCGCACATCTAACACACCGCGTTTCAATCACGCAACGCAGAACGCTTGACCGTTTGTCGCACGCCGCTTCTATCATACAATTTATCGGTCACACCGCGCCTCAGCCATACCGTGTCTCAATCATACCTCTTCTTCCAAACATTGTCGTAGTCGTATCAAGCTTCAATCATACCGCCACCGATCTCTCTCTCTCTCTCTCTCTCTCTCTCTCTCTCTCTCTCTCTCTCTCTCTCTCTCTCTCTCTCTCTCTCTCTCTCTCTCT